>JAQGAF010002928.1:0-19830 GCA_034687865.1 Kryphioiulus occultus
TGTCCAGGTTACACTACTTTTTATATAAGTCAGGAGAGTCGCATCAGGATCGTTTTATTTTTATTGCGGCAACAGGCTCTTTCCATATCATATGAACTCATCTGGCGCCATCTCTGCGTCATATACGACAACTTTGCAAATTTTCGTGAGATTATCAATTTTTCTCCCTTTTTTAAGGTTTCTTTAAATGTTCTCGTTATTACAAGTTAGTATCAGCTGAAGAGATTTAAGGGAGCAATCATATAAAAATATTTTCTTAAAGAAATCTTTATTAGTTTCATGGAATACGTGTAATGTTTGTCTACATGAAATTTTAGGACACCCTGTACATTTGGTCAGGTGTCAGGCACACCCTTAACCCATTTTTTGGAGATTGCCATGGTTCCATGACGATTACGACTTTGGTAATAACGACCTAACCAAATTGAGTTCAAATGTCTCTCGTCATTATTTCGACGGTGTGGTTATTAGCAAAGTCATAATCGCGAGGTCGGTTTCGTCAACTGCGTTTTGAAAAACGGTGAATTGACGTGCTACCGATTGCCACATGAATTGAGAGAGACTTCACTGCAGAAAAATTGAAGTATACTCAAATTCACTGTGGAATTCTTTCTCCTGTGATGCACTGAGCCAGGTTTAAAATTGATTCCACTGTCAATCCAACGTTTACATTAAACAGTTAACCTTGAATGTATACTGAATATTAAATCAAACACTATTTGTGTTGACATTAAACCTCATGTACTTTGCACATCCTTATACTTGATGCGTGTTTGACTTCACAACCCAAATCTGAACGTCAAGCATTAGATTTCTTTTTAATATTACTCTAATTAATAGATTAATTGTCTTTACTTTATTTTTGCAGGAAATTTCAGGCATTATCTGAAGATATTTCAATTGCAAAATTATTTGCAAAGCACATGAAGGTAAGTTTAAGTACTTTATTTAATGTGGTGAAAGAGTAGCGCACAGTTATAATAATGTTTATAAAATGCTGCCGTGCCCAGTGAGTTGTTCCACCTTGGTCCTAATCATAGACGATAATTTTTGCTTATTGATATTCTGTGACTTTAACGGGAAGTTCCCCTCCCACCCCTGCCATGTTAAAAAATTGAAAAAATTGTATACTTAACATCTCTGCGAATAATGAATAAATCGTCGTGATAGCAATTTTGCTTGATAGTCTGGTTACTTCTGGAGGCGACAATTCAACTTTAATGAATAAATACCCTTTGATTTATTTATGTATACAATTTTTCAATTTTTTATCATGGCAGGGGTGGGAGGGGAACTTCCCGTTAAATGAGCGAACGTTTTCTAAAAATTGGATCGGAAATGAGAAATTGTTGCCCATAAAAATAATAATAATGAATAAAGTCTGTTATTATAACGCGTTACTTTGGATAATTCTCTTGTCCAACTTTTAACACCGTTTAATTGACAGCATATTCCATGAAATGATGTAATCATCGTTTGGCTTCCAAACGTAATTGGATGAAAATCAATGTTGATAGTCATTGTAGTTTGACGACATTATATTGATTACCTTTCAACTTAGACATTTGTTGCAAAATTCTTGTTAAATACTGACATCATTATCTTCACCGTAGTGAACAGCCAAGTGGCAACAGAAAAATACCATAAAAAGATGAAAAATAGCTAGCTTGTAATAAAGAATCAGAATAGTGAATACTCTCTGATGTACACCTCATCATGTTGGACAGTTTCTTTCACTGCAATATTCCTATGCCATCTCAGCCTTCATACCGTCAGAGAAAGTCAGGGAAATGAAATGTTGACGTTTTGACAATTAAGTCAGGGAAATTCATAATGTCTGGAAATTTGTTGTCTCACAATTATTTTGAATTGCATAAGTATCTCGTGAAAAGCATTAGAAAAGCTGTATTTGTAATCTACTTTTTCTAAAAATGTCCTCCACTGCGTTTTTATTATCCTTAATTTTTGTTATGAGAAATTCACCTAAAATGCATTATTTTTGATAAAAATTTCGCCTACGGCGTTTCCGTCATTATGGAGAATTTTTTAATATTTCAAAGAAAAGTCCTCAAAAATGGAGTGTTTTTGAAATCTAGTGGTTTCAACCGCTAGTGTTAGCATTGTTATTAGTATTAATAGACTATAAATCCAATATTTCTTGTAATTTTTTAAAACTTTTACCTACGGCAGTCTCTTAATTATTAAAATTAAAAAACACGATCAAGACTTTTGCGACATATTTTGGCACTTATTTTCCCAAAATATGTCACAAGTCTTGTTCGTGTTTTTTTCAATAATCACTCTACTCGTACCGATCATCAAGAAATGTCGCTTGACTTTATTAATTATTAATGTTATTATTTCTTCTCACAAAAAAGCAGGAAAAGTAGGGAAATTCAATTGAAGATTTGGCTAGTCATTCTGCCAGAAAAATACAAAAAATATAGTTAATTGTAGTGGGCCAGATAAAGTAAATTTTGATTACATGTGAAATTTTTTGATAAGTCAGGGAAATTAATCAGATTTGGTCAGGGAAAGCCAGGAAAGTTGAATTGCAAATTTTGGTATGAACCATGCATCTGGACCCCTTTTTACAAACATTTTCCTTTTCCTTATTTAGGCTCTCGGTTGACCAAAGTTCGAGTTGGTCTGGTGATGACAACCAGAAAGTTTACATTTTCCTCCAAGAATTCTTCAACAGTGTGAGTGACCCAAGAATAGCAGCCGTCGCAGCCTTTGATTACTGTGTGGTTGAGCAATGATACTAACTACATGGCCAACCAAACTTAACCTGAAATATGGTAAGTCAAATATTGTCATCAGCTTTTTCTTGCATTTGACTTTCAGCAGACAGCAATGATCATGGGTGCTTCGGTTTGACCGGCTTTAGCATGTAGTGCAAAGTGCATATCTTTTAAAAGATCATAGGTTCTACCTTGTCAAATTACCGGTAGTACATTACAGACCGTTTTGTCAAACTCACATGTTGACGCCATTTTGCTGAAGAAAATGTTCCTTGCTTTGCAGTTGAACAATTGTGGCAGTTGTTCCAGTTGAGCACCCCATATATTATGCTGGGAACTTGAAATTCCATGTTCCTCAATTTAATTGCAACATATTCATGTGTTACTCATGGAGTGGCATAGATGGCGCTGAGACCCCCAACGGGAAAGATATTGATTGCTGTTTTACTTTAACCCACTGAGGTTGCTGATGTGAAGGAGACAAATATCAGTAAAATATTTTACCAGGGGTTTTTCTATCCAACAGCACCAGAATGTATTTCTGGCTGAATTAAATACAAAGTTACCTTGTTTAATAATGCGAATTATTTCATTTCTTTTTTTCATCATTCACTTACAATGTTTGGACCTTAGCTTGGTCTTCCCAAAGGTCTCGAAGGGTTTTAACTCGTTAGCATACCGTTTGACTGCAGCATGCTGTTTATGACATTCACAGATGGCGCCATGGTCTAAATGCGCATTGACCAATGCGCCATCTGTAAATGGCAATTCACGGATTCCTCATTTTTAGTGGATAGCAAACTTGAGATGGTCATTGAGTACATTACCGTAAAAGATTGACAAACCACAAAGTATAAAGCAACAACAGTTGAATTTAATGATCGTCTTTCAAAAATTGTTTACAAAAATACAGTGGCGAACCGCTTTGGTGACAAATGTACACGTTTAGAAAACATTTACAAATTTGAATTCTTATAAAAAGGCATTTTCCATTCCCCCATGCACCGACCATCTTGGCTCGAAAGAGCTGCAATTTTTGCAAAGCGAGGTGTCTGGAAATGTAAATGAAAAGGTCAACAGAGAAATGAAATGTGATAAATATGCCAAAAATACAGATGGTAAAGTAACTCTTTGGAGAACCTGGCTCATGGCCCGGGGTGCAATGAGTGATTTTGGGTTTTGATTAATTCGATTCACAACCGACATGTTCGTGCGAAATGATAAAAATATACAAATTATGAAATATGCGATGACAGTAATATTTTGTACAGTAACAAGTTGCATTGCACTTGGTTGTCTTCTCTAAGGTTTCCTAACCCCTGTCGTCATACCGGGGCCTACTCCATATTTCGATTCTTTGAAGTCGTCCGTAGTCCCAATTTCAAAAGATGAGATCTCGTTTCGGCCAATACTAAAAGTTGGGGCAAATGCACAGTTCGGTGGTTCAACATTCTAAAACCATCTAACACACTTTTAAATAATGGTGCATGTCGTCTGCTACTGGCACACATGCAGGTGGCGCTTCCGGGTTTCTCTGCCGTATTTACTAACCATGCGTTTATGCATTAATGGAGCAGTCAGTCCAGGGGTTGGGCAAATGTAGTTTTTCTGGTCTAGCCAGGTCAAAATGCACAACTACATTCAGAATGGAATACATGTACTTGATGCTAATTTTGAAGTGACAGGATTAATTGGAACTAGGGAGGTTGATGAATGCTAGTGGTGAACTGGAAACTACTATCAAGTTCTCAAGTTGAGTTGGTACATGTATATGACATGGTGTGCTAATAGTGATTTTGGGTTTTAATTATATTCGATTCACAACTTACATGTTTGTGGAAAATGATAAATATATACAAATTATGAAATATGCGTTGCTCTCAAGTTAAGTTGAGTTGGTACATGTATCTGACATGGCGTGCTAATAGGAAAAGCTCTGACCACTTCGGTAGCCGAGTTGGTTATTTTTCAACTGACAATTTCCTTACAATTTTTGTTTTCGGATGCAATCGGAGTAAGGTTTTTGTGTTAATAAATGACAGACAAGAAGATGGCTGTTCAAAGCTGAAAAATTTCGATTTAAAATACGATTATCGGAAGTGTGATTTGTATGTTACCTTTCTACCAAAGGTGACACATTAGATCAGACTGGTATTGTGATTATGGCTAATGATCATGGTTAGGAAACATGACAGAGTTTAAACTGGTGCCGGCATCCAGAATTGTGGTTGGCACAATTATTTCCCAGCATATAATACTTTGCGCAGTAGTCAAGGATGCTGGTCCTATTTGGTATACAAGCGCCACCTGTTAGTCATTGCTTGTTTGACACCGCAGCTAAAGGTTACTTCTTGGGCTTGAAGCGCGACATGTAGAAGTCGCAGTCCGAGCAGTAGGTGACAGGTGGCGCTACCGTCTTCTTGCCGCACAAATAACAAGGTACCTTGGAGGCAGCACCCTTCTTGGGACCGTTCGGAGTTGGTCCTGCATTGGGTGGTGACATGCCGTAGCTCCCATTGTAACTGCCGGGAGGTTGTTGCAATGGATAGTGCTGAAGACGGGGGTCAGAGGGTGCCTTGAACGACTCATCATGCGGTGGCCCATAGAGCGGGTTGAAGGCAACCTTTGGCTGCGAGCTGGACGCCATGGATGACTTGTGGAGCACCTTCTCCAACAGTGGATTGGGCAGTGCCATTAGGTCATCGTCGGCACAGGCCACCAGGACGATCTGGTCTGAGAAAGTCACACTCTTCTTGCTCTTCTTTTTCCTGCCCATGGTGGCGCTGCGTTCCATCTGTTCAACGGCACTGGTTGGAGTCCTCCGCTGCTGCTGCTGCATGCGCTGTAGCAACACCTGTTGGTCATACATAACCTGCCGTGGAGGCGCCGCTGACACTGGAACACCGTTGGGTGCCGCTCTGGGTCCCACAGGCGGTGGCGGATTGTAGTTTGGCAACGTCCTTTGGCACTTGGGTGGTTCTGGAGCACCGTTGATGCCGTTTGGAGTTTGCCGACCAATGGTCTGCGGTGCCTGCGGATACGCATCTGGTAGATTGTTGGTGTTGTTGTGCTCTTCCAGTGATCTTCTAAAGGTGTCATTGCGGTCTTCCGGAGTCCTTCTGAAAACACCACTGGAAACGTCGTTGCGCTCTTCTTGTGCCCTTCGTAAGACGCCGTTGGAGGCATCATTGTAATCTTCCATCAGTCTTCTAGATGCAGAATCCCCAGTATTGGAGTTATTGTAATAGTTTTGTGGCCATCCATTTGGCGTCTTGGCATCACCATAATGAAGGTTATCACTCCTTGGCATGCTGTTTACATGTTGGTTGACACTGGTTGCCTGGTTGGATACCGGATGCGGCTGTTCTGTCCTGTAGGGCCAGTCATTAGGCTGCTGACCACACCTGTTTGTTGTGGTGCTCTGGGCACCTGAAGGCACAGAACTGTAGTTCGGCCTGCATTCGTAAACCCTGTTCAGTGGATGCACCGAGTAAGAAGAGTTCTGCGGCTCTATGGCAGCTGCTGGTGTTCCGTAGCCATTCCTGGAAGGCCCATCAACGCAGTCGCCACCTTGTGGTTGTGGATACTGGAAATGAGATGATGCTGCGTTTTGCGTAACCCGGTCGTGATTGGTCTCCTTCCTGATGTCAGGTTGCCGGTCTGGGACATTGGACGTTTGGGGCGGTGAGCTGGAAGCCGGTGGTGTAAGCAGGATTTGCTCGAATCGACTCGCTAAATCTCGCACAGATTTTGGCTTGTAGTCTACTGCACCCACAACATCTTTGGGCTCGGTCTTGGCCACTGGAGGATAGAGCACTGGTACGGCCTCTGGAGCGGGCGGCTGAGCAACAGAATTCATTTCCTCTCTATAAGGAGGCAGTGGCTTGGACACCTAAATCAAGAATTGGTTTGATATTAGCAATTGCAGGCAAGTTTGGTACCAAAACAGGGTTAATACCATCAGAGAAAGTCAGGGAAATGTTGACATTTTGTCCATGAAGTCGGGGAAAGTAAGGTGGTCTGAGTTAGAAGTCAATAAAAACATTCAAGAAATTTTGAAATTAAATTTTTTAACTTTATCAGACAATAGCAGAAAGTATCTTTTCTGAAGACCTTTGGTCCAATGATTGCATTGTTTTATGCCTAACTTAGTTTGTCCATATTTGGCTGAACAAACTTACTTCTACATGTACATGTAGGTTAGGTGTGCTGTACAGTATGTAGATTCCAATATGACTGTACATATACAATCTTAGACATGGTCATGAATAACTCGTACAGTGTATACAGCCTTGGCCAAAAGTATGGAGCACCCCATAAAATTCGTCTTTTTGCAAACTAAGTACAAAAATGGTCTTGTTCTTGCTCGAGAAAAAATCGTCATCTCTAGGAATCAAAAAACAGGGTCCGAAAAGCCGCTAACTTGGAAGCGTGGGCAATTGAGTAAGGAGTGTTGCAGTTTCACAGGAAAAGACAAAAAAATATAGTTAATTGTAGTGTTGCAAATAGTGTATGTTACTTGTATATGACATTTTTTATTTGATAAGTCAGGGAAATTAATCGGATTTGGGCAGGAAAAGTCAGGGAAACTGTGTTGCAAATTTTGGTGTGAACCCAGCAAAAAGTCAAAGGGTGAGTTTTGAAGCACTTTCTCACCTGTGGCGACTGTTCGTGAGAAATCATCGGTGGGGCAAACCGCTGCAGGGCTAACGTTGCTGGCAAGTCTTTCAATGTTCCTGTAATTAAAAAAAGCCATTATAACAGGTGTCAGACCTCGCAAGTCACTCAAAAGCCAATTCTGGTTAACTAATGTGCATTAATTAATGAGGAATTCATTTCGTCTAGTTCCTTACCTTCGTTACTGCTCTTGCAGCCACTTGGCCCGTCGTTCTTCTTGACCAGCATCTGCTGTTGCTTGGCCTGCAACTCCCGAAGCCAGTTGCTTCCGGACACAACCGGGGCCTTGGGCTCTTGCGCAGTCTTCGAATTGCCGTTGTCGAGAATCTGCTGCCGTTTCATTCTGAGCTCTGCAAGCAGACCTCCAGCAGGGCATGCTTCGGTCTCGGAGTTGTCGCTTCCCGATGGCGGCACGTGACGTCCATTGCCGATGGAGGGCCTATGCACCAAGGATACTGGCCTGATGTTATCACTCGGCGTTCGCTCGTGGTGCACATCAGCCTGCACCGTCATTTGGTTGGGTGGGTAGAGCTGGTCCGGTGGAGGTGGGAAGTACCCCTGCAGGAGCTCTGGAGGAGGTGGCGGCAGATCTGGCGACGGTGGCGGGAGGACCAGATTGCCGTGCGAATGGGAGCGGGTCGTTAGCTGCGAGGTCGTCCGTACAGGAGGCGGTGGCGGGATCTTGCCGTGTGAGGAATACAACCGCCGGCTGACATCGCCCCCGTAGAGGCTCGGCTGCATGTCCAAGCTCTGCTCCGGCTTGCGCAAGCAGTCCTCGAAGGCTGCCGGGTCCTGTCCCTCGCGGAGGTCCGGCATGCTGCGGTTCTTTCGCCGGATTAGGCCCCCCATCAGCTTTCGCCTTATCTTGTGTTGCTTCTTGCCCAATTTGCCCTTGCTGGCATCGTCCTTGCTCAGATCCGGGATGATGGAGCTGCTACCAAGGTCCTGGTGGAAGTTGGGTGGGATTGAGTTTGTGCGGTGCAGGTTGGGCCGCCGCGTGCCCTCCCACTCGCCGTAGTCAGGCCAGTCCCCGGTCATTGGCTGCGGAACTGGGGCTGGAAGCATCTGTGGTGGTCTTTCGGGCGGCGATGATGATGTCGGCCCATGCAGAGCACGCTCGTCCTTGATCCGGATGGAGCCAGTACGAGGCTTGTCCAGCTTTTTCTTGTTGCTCTTCTTCGGCAGCGTGCCGTACAGCTCGATACGCTTCTTCTCGGCGGCGTCCTGGCTGCTCTGCCGGCTGTGGCTACTGGCGTCCCGACTGCTCTGCCGGACGTGGCCACCATCGCGGCTCGATTGCCGGCTGTGATTTCCGCTGCGGCTGCGCGTGCTGTCACGGCTGGATTGCCGGCTGTGGTGGATGGAGCCTACGACATCAGCATCCAGCTTGCGGGGAGAGTCCGGCTCTGTGCTCGTAGACGAGGAGCCGTGGGAGTTGATTGAGTCTTGGCGTACGAGCATGCGTCGGTGCAGGCTGCGGGCACGCATTACACAGACGTTGTGCTTCATCCGGGCAAAGGCAAGGATTTGCGGGTTGCTGTATGGAGCATCCATCGCTGCACGGGCCTTGGCTGTCGACAAAGAAAATTGTTATTTTGTGTGTCAAAGCAAAAATCTGCGAGAATTGAAAATACATTCCATTTCTTAAGCTGGACAATGAAGAACTAGGTTGTCGATAAACTAACTGAAGTTCAGGCCAAATTCTTTTCTACACCACTCAGGTTTCATACCGCCAGGGAAAGTCAAGGAAATGTGGACATTTTCCCCAAAAAGTCAGGGAAAGTCAGGTGGATGTCAGGGAAAACTTTCAGAAAATTTTTAATTTCAATTTTGTGACTGGAAGTTTCAGAATCGCCTACGGCGTTCCATTTAAAAAAACTAGCTACAATCCATCATAGAAATATGTTTAAATTGAGAGGCAATATCTTGGGTTGGTCAAGGAAACAAGTGTTCCTATATTTTACTGCAAATTGCCTGGCAAAGAAAAATATAGCAGGTACTGTCTAAAATTCATCATTTAAGATCAGCTTTTTGTAAAAATTTCGCCTGGTTATATTAAATTTGTTATTTCTGGTCTAATATTTTTAAAACAAAAAAGCCTGGTGTTCGCTTGAATATTAATATTTCTAAGAATGTCTTTAAAATTGCATTAGGACTACAGTTTTTTTTTTACAAATTTCGCCTACGGCGTTCTCTTAAATACAGGCATTGCTCTCATGTTAATATTAACACCCATATAATTTTTTTAGAATTTTTTTATGGCCTAGTTTTTGTAAAAATTTTGCCTATGGCGTTTCCAAATATATGCGGGGTCGCAGAGAATGAAAATGCGAATTTTTTTTTCAAGAATATTAGATGAAAATTGTGAAACAAACCAGATAATGTACATGTATATGCATGTGAACAATTTTTAAAAGATTAGATACATGTATTTGAATGGACAAAGTGTGGAAATTAAAGTTAATTTGACTTATATTTGATATTTTTTATAAGTAAAGGAAATTGAGCAGATTGGTCAGGGAAAGTCAGGGAAATTGAGTTGCAAATTTTTGTATGAACCCTGCCTGTACTGGTTCTGAACTGATAGTGGTGATGAAACCAAAGTCTTACCTGCTGCACCATTGCAGAGAGAAATTGCACCATCAATATCTCCGGTGTTTTCCTTCTCCACAGACTTTTCCAGAAACTTGTCTGCTTCGATGCATAGTGTTTGGCACTCGTCTAAGTATCCACAGGAGAATGATAAAAATTAGCCATCGAACAATTTAAGACTGTTATCCTTCTTTCTGTTTAATAAGCCACGTGATTGCAGCAATTTTAAGACCTATACCTTGGTTTTGGGCAGCCCTGGATGCCGGATCAAAGACATTCTCTGGAATCTGGGCCAGCTGTTGCGTGTGTTTAGGATGGAGGTGTTGGTTGATCGGGAAGCTGTCGTTGGACGACAAAGAAAAAGAATCGTAGCCTGCATCGTATGACGGACGACTAGCGGCATCTGGCAGTGTCTTGCTGGGCGAGTAGCGGTACCCTTGAGGTCCTGTTGAGGCTGATCTGGAAATTGGAATAGAAGGCCGAAGCTTGAATCCAATTTCCCTGACATTTCCAGGTTTTCTAGCCACTTTTTGCAAAATTACCAGACCATTTCAAGAACACCTTTTAATGATTTGGCACATTCTTGACACAGATTTGATTCATGCAAATACCACATGACGGAAAATTTAGAAATTGTAGATCTGATCACGAAATGATGAGATAAGCTAACAATTTTGTAAAAAGAAATAACAATATTAATAATAAAGAAAACGCCGTATGCAAACTTTTGAAAAATTACAAAAAAATTATCGTGAACCGAACTAATGAATTTTAGTGTATTGATATTAATAACGATGCGAACACTAGTGGTTGAAACCACTAGAACACAAACGCTGCATTTTTGTGGACTTCTCTTGCGAAATTTTAAAAATTGTTCATAATGATGGAAATGCTGTAGGGAAGTTTTTTTGTTGAAAATTTGGATAAGCAGCCAGCTACACTATTTATCATTTTGGAACGCCGTAGGCGAAAATTTAAAAAATATAACAGGAAGTGTTAATGATGACGAAAACGCCGTAGGCGAAATTTTTAGAAAAAGTAGATCTCAAATACAGCTCTTGTAATGCTTGTCTGAGATGCTCATACCAATCAAAATCGTTGTGCCACAACACATTTTCAGTCATTATTTGGATTTCCTTGACATTTCCAGGTTTTCCAGACGGCTAGTCGCCCTGTTTTTTACTGTTATCGTTTGTGGACTATCATTCCTTATTGGTAGGCCCTGTGTAATTTCACTAATGCAGGGTGTCTACTGGACTGGAAAATATTGGAATATACTGGAAATCGTTTTTCATACTGGAATATATTGGAAATTTGTTTTGATACTGGACATTTTTCAATTTCAAATTTATTTTTCTGAAAAATGCTCTAAAAATTCTACCCCATGAGAAAAAATGTCATCATTTGATATTAAGTTTCTCTAAAAATTTCGCCTACAGCACTTTTAAATTATTAATCCAACTAAACAAATTAATGGAAATCTGGGCAAAGCCAATCATGTGGGTCTAGTCTTTAAGAAAACATGTCATCATTTGTTATTAAGTTAGGCCTATTCTAAAAATTTCGCCTGCGGTGCTTTTACTAAATTTTGCACGCCCCGATCTCGAAAAATGCTGTATCCGCCCCTGGTGAGCATATAATTGACATAAAACATTTTATACTGGAAAAAATTAATTTTTATACTGGAAAATACTGGAAAAATGAAATTACAGTTTAGTAGACACCCTGTAATGTGACTAATGTCCTCACCTCTTATTGCCGACCAGAACGTAGTACGGATTCTCCATAGAAGCGCTACTCGTGGAGCTGGCACTGTTGCGGTCGCCACTCCAGTTTCCAGAATCGCGGCAGCGGGGCACGTTGTTGGCTGTCATCGGTGCCGCTTCCTGCGGCTCTTGCTTGCCCTCACAAGGGTAGGCACCGCTAATGTGACCCCGCATCCGTAGGGCGTTTTCAAACGATTCCAGGCTGCTGTTGCTGTTCCTGTTGCCAGCGGTGGTGCCGTTGTAGATTCCACCCATGTGGCGGTGGCGTTGCACTTTCTGGTAGTTGAGAACGTTCTCTACTGTCTTCCTTGAGATGTAAATGTTTTCTGGAACTGACGGGCTCATGCCATTCTGTTGGTAGATGGCGGCATTGGTCGGTGCCAGGTTCTTGGCCATGTAACCGGCATCGGGCACGTCACAGTTGTTGAAATAACCATTGGCACGCAAGGGGCCTGCCGGATCGGGCAGCCTGGCCTTCTGGGGACCGGCTACGTAGGACTGAGTATTATTGCCATAGTAACCATAACCACCATTTAGCATGCGGTTGCCATTAGTTGTTTTTGAGCATCTGTCTGCAGAGCTGTAGCCCATGTCGCTGTCCATCTGCTCCAGATGACCGGGGTGGTATAGACCGGCGTTGACGTCATTCATCTGCGCCTCCCGGTGGTGGAGCTCGGCGTTTGGCGTGATGGCACGCCGTGGCCGGATGTCGGTCTGATGGTCGTGGTGAACCTCTGGGTTCGGTGTGACGGCACGGCGCTGAGCATTCAGGTTCTGAGTGAAGCCGTTGTATGGATTGTAGCAGGTACCTTTGATGAAGAAATTTGTTAATTTTCAAGTACATGACAAGATAATTTTCCTGCGTGGTTATGGAAATTCGATATCCGTACCTTGGCGTTCATCTTGACGATGGCCCGACACGTAAGACACGGTCTTGGGAGAGGACTCGGTGGATACTGACGTACCATACGGATTGGCATATAGCAGCAAAAGGGGCTGAAAGTGACCACGTCTGCATTTCTCCACCACTTGCTCCCAGTGTGGGCCAATCTAAATTAAGGTGGAATTTTGTGAATTAATTTTCAATCTGCTTCAACTTCTTCGAATGAACCCAGATGTCGGAGGACTTGCCTCTCTCACGGTGGCATCGTCGAAATAAATCCACACGCGAAGCTTGGTGTGGAAGAAAAATGTGGAATAGTGCTTTCCGTAATATGTCACCACACCCACTAACTGATGATGCGCCGAGGATGCCCAGTGGTCATCCACCACGGAATGGAAAACCTGCAAGAGAGGCACTTGGTGAGAACCGCATATTGGATTTTGAGCTTTTTATAGACAACGGTTCTGGTATCAGTTTCAGTTTTCAATGGGTATGACTAGCTTTTTGATTAATTTAGATCAGAATGATGGATGAGTTCAAATTAGAAAGTTTGGTAATACTTCACTAAATTTTGGTGAAGACAACTATATTTTGTGTTGGAAAATTCACGTACACGGTACAATAGCATTGTGTGCTTGAAAGGTTTACTTACGTCTTGCAAGCGTATGGTTGTCCCAATTGTCCGGAACACGTCCATGATGTGGTCAAGCGTTGGCCGCTCGGAGTCCCACACGATGCCGATGCTGACAATGTCCGGATGGTTCATTAGCGTCCGGTGGATCTGGATTTTGGCACCGCATGCACTCTGCGGGGAACACCGTAAAACAAGCCAGTTAGCAACATTGCTTGTCGAACATTTTAAACTTAAAAAGTGGAAAAACAATTACCGGGCAATCACGTATTTCTCCCATTCCACCGGCTTTACGTAGCAGCTGACCAAACTGGTCTCCGCAGACGCCATCACTGCCCTCGTCCCGGTTTATTTTGGCTTGTGCACTGTAAGATCAAACTTGTAAATTACAGATTTGTATTTTAGCAAACCTTTCCAATATCAGTACAAACTGGGATACGTTTCGAGACATGATGACGGTGATATTCAAACCTTAAGCACACTTTTGAAATGTCTCACTTCCCGTATCGCAATATACATGTATGGTACCGATAGTGAACAAGCACAGTATTCTTACCATAGTGCAGATGAGGAAATATAGTGCACCATTTGAGTGAAAGGTAATGGTTCAGAGGTCGCTCCACAAGCACGGCAAACTCCCTGTTCCACCAGGGTCATCGCAAACTTCTGGTGCGGAATGCAATGTGTGGCATTGCACATGTCTTCTGATTCGGCATTGGCAATGTGAAAGTGAATTCTCATCAGTATATTTTCCTGCATTGTAACAGAGAACAAGGAGAAAGTCAGTTTTTGATACACAAATTGCATTTTACATAACACCGTGTAGTGTTAACACTCACGAAGCATTCTGCGGCATCGTCCATGAAACCCAGCTGAAATCTTTGCTGGATGAAGAATGTTTCTGCAAGAGCCCTCCTCAGTGCATCAGGTGGCAAAGCCGTGTCATGGCTGTATTGGAATTGTGCAAAAAGCTCCTGGAAAACACAAAAATGGTGGAAATTAGGCTATCTGTGATGCTGAAACTTGAAAAGTATGACACGTGCTGACAGCTAGTAAAATGCAGATTCGGTGTAAGGTTGTTTGCCAAATCTGGAATTTTTAAACTTATGCGGAAGTTTTTCAAGAAACTAAATGGTAGATATTTCTGCATTTATACGAGAATGAACGATAAGCGCAACGACGATAATTCCAGTTTTTAAGTACATGTACATTTATTGCTTAAGTATGTGCTGTTCCACCCTTCAAGCATTCATGATTATCTAAATATTTTGACTAAAATACCAATTGTCTGCTAACAACTTCAGTGAACCTGTTTCAAATCTAGTCAAACAAAGATGGCGGACTTGAGACCCACCACCCAAGGGGATGCTACATAAAATGTTTTGAAATTCTGCCTGTTCTAAAACACGGTTCCCTGTCTTGGAAAACATGGAATAGTAAGGATAAAGTGATTTTTTTGAAAAATCAGGGAAATTCAACATCGCTGTTACATGTACATTAGCCCTTCTAACACGTATAGGGGACACGCATTGGAACATGTAATATGTTGGCATCATCATTGTCAGTGTGGTCATTGAAATTTGTTTTGAAAACTGGAAAAGTCAGGGAAATTCATAATTTCATTCTTGGGGAGCCCTATAAATTCCGAAATTATCGAAAAATATTTCTAAATTAATATCTGGAAAAGTCAGGGAAACTGAAAATGTCATTCCTGGTCAACACTGTAAATTCCGAAATTATCGAAAAATATTTCTAAATTAATATCAGTGGTCGTTGTGGTTAGTGAAATTTGTTTTAAAACTGGAAAAGTCAGGGAAACTGAAAATGTCATTCTTGGGGAGCCCCATAAATTCCGAAATTATCGAAAAGTATTTCTAAATACAATATATCACAGTTATTGTAACTCAGTGGTGTAATCCAAAGTTTGGAATAGTTCAATTTGGGCAATAAATTTAAGTTTAATGTGCAAATTTATCTTTATCATCTTTAATATCCAAAACCAGCCTTTCCAAATTTCAAACTGGACATCACTGGCGAGATATGAAATGTTCTTAAATGTTTATCAGTTGATTTGCTCAATATTTCAGACAATGAAGTCAGTGCAAGACGAATCATAAATACAGGATAAACAACTTGCTAAAAAGTTTCCAAAAGGTAGTGACAGAGACAAATAACCTTGTGCATGCTGTTTGATGGCTTGGACGTGCGTTCGAAATGTTTGCAGATGAGGTTAAGGTGAGGTGAAGGGAACCAACACCTACCCTAAAATTTAAGCTGCTTTAATTCGACTTCCAAGGGCACTTCGATTTGCACTGACTACATAAAATGCGCCCTATTTCTTCTCTATATTCCATTGTTTGTTCACTGAAACGAGGTCCCAATGAGTTTTCAAGGCAAACTAGGCGTTGGCATCATTCGATAGCCGGAATTTTGCCTAAGATAAATTTGGCAGTATTTGCATGGATTTTTGTGTTGATTTTTTGTAGCATCCAGACTGTTATGGTTGCATGAACTAGTTTTCTGTACCTTTTAATACCCGATGATATCCTTATGAGAATCAACTCGTTCACTTTTTTCCATCAGAGCTGTTGATTTTACAAAAGAATGCTAGGGAAGCCTTCATAACAATTTTTTGTGGAACACTTTCCAGTAAAAAAAACGAGGCGAAGAGATGTTGTTTTTTTTTAAAAAAAACTCCTTGCAAAATTGAATGCATTTCCTTTCAAAGCAATTATTCGAAATGTAAAATCTGAGGTACCTGTATAAGAAAACCGCTTGTTTTTTGCTGATTGGATACAAGAGATAACACTTTGTTTCATTTAAAAATATTTTGATATTACACGACGCTTAACATATCGCTTAGATTAAGTAGTCACGAATGGTTAATTACAAACTGATAAACGAAAATGAACTCATGGTGAATCTGGAGGTTCAATGGGGAAGCTGGTTTTCAAACTAGCAAGAAGTTGTGACCAATTAGATGTTTTTAAATATCCAGGATTTCCCAAGATCTGCAATTTTTTAAAAGTCAGGGACTTGTAATTTATTTTTGAAAAAGTCAGGGAATAGTGATTTATTTTCGAAAAAAGTCAAGGAATAGCGATTTATTTTCGGCAAAGTCAAGGAATAGCGATTTATTTTCGACAAAGTAATGGAGTAGTGAATCATTTTAAAAAAAGTCAAGGAATAGTGAATTATTTTGAAAGCATCAGGGAATAGTGATTTATTTTGAAAAAAATTGTGGAATGGTGAATTGTTTTGAAAAAGTCAGGGAATAGTGCTTTCTTTTGAAAACGTCAAGGTATAGTGATTTTGGAAGAGTCAGGGAAAAGTGATTTATTTTGAAAAAGAGCGATTTATTTTTGAACATGTCAAGAATAGTGATTAATTTTTGAAAGCATCAGGGAACAGTGATGTATTTTGAAAAAGTCAGGGATAGTGATTAATTTTGAAAAAATCAGGGATAGTGATTTATTTTGAAAAAGTCAGGGATAGTGATTTATTTTGAAAAACGTCATGGAATAAAGATTTTGGAAAAGTCAAGGAATAGCGATTTTTGAAAACTCAGGGACTAGCGATTTACTTTTGAAAAGTCGGGGAGTAGGCCTATTTCTTTATTTTGAAAAAAGTCAAGGTATAGTGATTTTGGAAGAGTTGTGATTTATAATGAAAAGTCAGGCAATAGTGAAGTATTTTCAAGAAAGTCAGGGTGATTTATTTGAAACATTCAAGGAATTGTGATTTATTTTTTAAACGTCAAGAAATAGTGATTTTTTTGCTCGTTAAAGAATTCCAGGAGTAGGTATTTATTCGTAAAAAAGTCAGGAATACCCTGATTATATAATTTAAATGCTGAAAAGTCAGGGAAGTTTTAAATTTCAAATCTGGGAAAACCCTGATAGTGCTTTTGTAACTAAACATACATGTACAGTGTACATACGCCAAATATACTAGTATATTGTCATTTTTTCTCCTCAAAGGAATGTCAGTTCGGAAACAGAAACACGCCCACCTTAAAAATCAGTCTTGTTCATTGCATTTTGACGGTTATTAAAAAGCGATTTTTAGTAATTTCTTTCAAAAACAATGTTGCACCACCAGCAAGAGGCGTTTTGTTTACGGTACATAAAACTATTCGTTCCACGAATGCAGGCAAATAGTGAAAGGTTTTCAATTTGGTCATGCATGACTGCTTGACTGCTCACAATGGCGTCCATCATCCAGAACTGCACAATGGACTGTTATGTATAAAATCCCTTTGTTGAAGTTGGGGTGGGGGTGGACAAGACGTGATATTAGATGAGCAAAATCGAAAGGCTGATTGAACGAGGCATATTTGTTTCCTTATTTGGCACAAAAAATTAATTAACTTTTGAATGGAGAAACAATGGGTTCCAAAATGGGGAGACTGATATGGACTTGTCAACCCCTCTATTCAGATAACCCCAACTGTGATAGAATCTAACATTAGTACAAACACACGCGATCATCTTGTGATATGATGCGAATCATTGTATGTAACTTAATTGGGATTGTGTACAGTAGCTGATTTGTGGATAGGATTGTTTGATTCCAACTCCTGTTTGATTGCAGTTTGATTTTGCTGGATATTACGGTATCAGGGCGATTACTGACGTTGGAATGTCGTACCCAACGCCACTGCAAACCAACCGTTAAGAAACACCGTTTTGGAGATGGGCATCTTAGTAATATTAAGTTAACTCAAGTGTGGTAATCTAAGGTTAATTAAAACAGTTAAGAAAATGATGCACTCGGACTAGAATATGCCTATGATCCCAAAATTTAAAAAAACTGTAGCAAGAAATTCGCTGAGTTTCCTTGGGTTTCCTGAGTTTTTCAGGTTTTCAGGGTTTTTCAGGTTGAAATAAAATTGATATATTAATGGTTCGGATTCATAGCATTTATTGCCAAAGATATTTTGGCTAAAGGACACAAGCTTGTGTCAGCTTGAAAACAAAATGCAGGAGAAACTTGTAAGAAAAATGCAGTAGGAGAAAAATGTAGAAAAAAATACAGATGAAATGATGGATGTTACCACAACTCCATTCAAAAATATTTATGAAAATGACGGAAACGCCTTATATAGACGACATTTTCTGAAAACCTAGATGTGAAGTGAAAGGTGTTAGCCCGCATTTTCACACAAAATATGTTCCTTAATATTAAATAAATAGAAATATCATTGGCGAAGTTTTTAGAAACACAAGATGCCAAATGATGCATTTTGCGCATATTTCCATAAAAAAATTTTTTTGTTAACAATAAAAACACCATGCATGTATGTTACACATGATAGATTTTTTAGTCCTTCATTCCACAAAAATACTTTAAAAATATTAATAGTGGTTAGGTGAAGTTTTTAAAAAACTGCCACAACGCAAATACATGTAATAATTTTCAATATCTCATTAAATCACCAATAACGCGTGCCTGTCAGTTGTGCGAAATGCATCATAGATGGCGCTGCGACCTCGAATAGGGTAGATGCCCAGGAATTGGGTTCAAACGAAAGCGCTCCTTTTGGCGCCATTTTGATCTGGTAAACCCTGTTGTGCTTAAATAAGCAAAGATGGCGCAGATGTTTACTAGTTTAGAACCATGATAAAAGTTGGATATATAATGGTTGCTTACACGCAATTTTGCTTGTACACATAGGTGGATATCCGCTACTGCTAGTGAACACATACAGCAATTCCGTACCTTAAACTCATTTTTGGTCATGCTGATTTGCACAATTCGCCAAGACTCATGTGGACAACCAGCGAATTTCGGAAATTTTGACCTTTTTGAAATTTACGAAACGAGAAGGGGATGGAAGTTCGCTGGCGTCCAATTTGTCAGAAAACGATTTTTCATGGCAGCAAAAAATGGCTGCTCTCCTCGCTTTTCGAATTACCATATTTTGTTTATTTATTTATTTTTCCCCCAAGACAACATCGCCAAAGTGGTTGGTCAAGTTTTTGGCTTTCCCTCTCTCCCCCTCACTCAGGTTGGGAAATGGAACAGGGTAAAAAACATTGGGCCAACGTCCTCCATTCTTTTCCTTGGCGCAAAAGTTTCAGTTCAACAGCCTCCTGAAGCAGGTATGACATCGACTTCGATTATCCGAATCCACCAACCATTAAGCCCGTCATGGTCTGCTGGGGTGTCAATGTTGAACATTGCCTTAATTCTAAGGCACGTGCAGCAACACCAATGACAGCTAATTTCTGACTTGATTGGTCAGAAATTCCGTCTGTGCAGTTATTTTGAAGACGTCAAAACGAGGTAGAAAGGAACATATCAGGGCTAGTTTTAGTGTGGATGGTTTCCAAATGTCAGTTTCACCTCTACGCATCAAGTGTTACCAGTGGTGGCCAACTTTTCGTGCACCCTGTATGGCATAAAAAGGTTAACCTGTCAGAAATGATCTTACAACAAGACTGATAAAGACTGATCAAGGGCCGGTCTTACCAACGCTGGTCGAAATCTGTGGTCAAGTGACCTGTGGTCAAACTCTGACCACAGTTTGACCTC
>JAQGAF010002929.1:0-19829 GCA_034687865.1 Kryphioiulus occultus
ACCAACTGTGTACGATATGTGGCAGTAGTGATCAAGAACCACGTAATTGAATCACGAGATCAGCGTGAATCACTTTCAGGAACTTAATATAAAACTTCATTTCATTTTCATTTCTCTCTAGGCTGGCTGCTAGCACAGGTAAGTACTTTTTAAATTTTAAATCTCAGCATTAGAGACCACATGAAGGCCAGCCATGTGGTCACCTTGGCCTTACTGTTGAACATTATTTTAAACTAGACCTTATGCAGTTTTTAAACAAACCTGCCATAGTCATCTCTATGCAGAATGCATGGTGAGCTGCATGCAAGTGCAAAACGAAATACAAGGGTGGTCCACAAACATAAATAAGATTTTACACGTGATACACTTTGAATTGCCAAGAACTTAAGAGAGAAGCTCATATCCAGCATGAATCACCAGGCATTTTAATTAACAATACGTGTCAGATTCATTTCATTCGTATAATACCTATTTCCCCCTAAATTGCATAAGATGATGGATGGACGATGTTATAAATTAGATCGTTTATTTTTAAAACAAAGTCGAAATGAACTGTCTGAAATATCAAGAACTTGGGAGCATTTTAAGATTTGGCATAAGTAATGTTATAATATTTTTAATTACATTATTTATTTCACTGCACCTATAATGACAATAATCCACGATTTGTGAATTCTATTTGCAGCAGCTATTTTGGTTGAAACAACTAGATATCAAACAACGCGTTTTTGTGGCCTTTTTCTTATCTTGAAAATTCAAAAATTATTACATCTAGCACTGATGGAAATTGCTTAAGAACGTGTACAGCCACTGGGCAGTGGTAGTTTCCCGAACAGTGCCAGTGGGCAGCAAGTTGAACCTGCCGCTGATCCATCGATACGGTTCGGGAGACGCGGCAGAACTGGTCAAGAAGCTCATGGGCACCATCATGCAGTCGCCTTTCCAAGAGGTCATCAAGGGCTCCAGGTTTCGCATCAACAACTCGTGGGACAAGAAGCACAAACCGATGGACGTAGCGGCCATCAAGGAATTCGCCATTTGTTCAATTGGCAGCAATGCTTTCGGCAAGTACAATCTGGCCTCCAACAACTGCTGGCATTTTGCAATGCAGGCTAGATACAGTTTGAAGGTGGGGCGGAACACGAACCAGTACAGACTATTCTTGGCAGGGCAGGCCATGCTACCGCACCTGTTATGTAGTGACATCATAGAATACAGCGATCCCCCGCATGTCCACAATGACCTTTATATGGAATTGGCAAAAGCTAAGCACCAGTTGGCATGTGCTGAACAATTAGAATACAGCAATCCACCTGATGACCAGAAAGCCATGTATGTGGAAAGAGCAAAATCTGCGTACCAGTCAGCATATCCTGCTGTCAAAGAATACAGCAATCCCCCGGATGACCGCATAGCCATTTATGTGGAAAGAGCAAAATCTTCAGGCCCATCAGCATCTGACGTCACCACTGACAAGACACAGGAAGTTGCCTATGTGTCAAGACCCGAAGGACGTCTAGGAAAGGCAGTGGTCAGGCTGATTTCTGCGGATGACTTCTTTGCGGATGTTGCACGGGGGAAATTCCTTTGCACCTACAATGGATGGAACAAAATTTG
Organism: Kryphioiulus occultus; assembly: GCA_034687865.1. Lineage (NCBI taxonomy): Eukaryota > Metazoa > Arthropoda > Diplopoda > Julida > Julidae > Kryphioiulus > Kryphioiulus occultus. The sequence goes on from JAQGAF010002929.1 coordinate 1,618, forward strand.
GAAGCCGAAAGACAACAAAGACATTGCCAAATACGTCGTGGACGCCAACGGCAAGGAGGACCCATATTTCGTGATCGAAGCCAGGTACGGAAAAAAGGCCAGAGAAGAAGTGCGAGCAATAGGAGGAGACGTGTGGACAGCAGCGAATGATTTGGCTCGTCAGAGGCACACCCATAATGCAAATGAAGACGTTAAAATATGCATTCCGATCTGCTATGTAAAATTTATCATTGATTTGATGAATGTCCCGAGTTTTTCAAAACAAAACCATTTTACCTGACATTTCCAAGGTTTTAAGGTCTAGGGAAGCACTGTATAACATTGACCCAGTTTTTGCATAAAGACATTTTTTTGAACAATAATTTGAATTCATTTTTCGAAAAATTATTATTATTTGCAGTAAATGAATTGTAGTGTTTGGAAATAAATGTTTTCAAAAGCCTGTTGTTTCAGATAATTAATAATTCTGAAAATTAAACGGGTGTTTAATTGGATACTGGAACGACGAAATCGAAAGTTGTTTTTAAAATTTTTTTTGATAAAATTCGTCTATGTGAACATTTCAAAAGAAAATGTGCTTTAAAAAAATGGTCGAGAAATTTAAGAATTCATGTGAGAATTGAGTTCAAAGAAACGTTTATATGGTTAAACCAACGAAAAAATTATCAAAACTGGCATTATATTATAGTGATTTAATTCCAAATGTAGCAAATAAATTCCAAGTTCTGAAAATTTCGGACTTTTTAAAAAAAATTAGGAGTATTGGAGATAAAATGGAGATTAATTATCCTTTATGTTACAAAACAATATTAAAAGAACAAAAGTGGTGTGAATCTGCAACTGTACGAAGGCATTGGCTGTCAGCATTTAACTTAGTACACATAGCTTGATAACACAATGTAAGGGTGTTTTAGGACAATTAGGATATCTTATTTTTGATAGGAATTTGTTAGGACTTTAGACTTGCTTGCAACCCTCTAATATTTGTCTAAAAAATGAATGTTCCTATTAATGAATTGGAAATAGAACGTTGGACTTTCTGAATTATATCAACACACGAATTATTGAAAACAATGATACCCAATAAAGCTGTTTCAATGACCCGACGTTTAACTTTCTAAATATTTAAAATATTATGACAAAATTGCCTGTAATTCAAATATTTCTCAGGTTTGGATGTGCCACAGACAGGATTTTCGAAAACATGTTAGCAGGAATAATGGCTTGTTGCATCATCCTTAAAGAGTTTTTCTCATAACTCTTACTGAGCAATTTTCCGGTTTTAAAATAAAAAAAAGTTGAAGTGTTTTTTATATCATTAAGGATAACCAATCTAAGTAATGCTACTGGACCAGGTACGTAGATTTTACGCATTTCCTTAGCAACACCAATAGTAAATGAAACTACAGTAAGAAGGAAAAATTTGCTTCATCAGTCAGGACGATGACGTCATCCCAAGTAATAATGGCAAGAGTTAGTCACAGCTCAAAACAACAGCAAAACGTGTTTTGATCCCATCTGGTCGAGACTTCAACGATTTAATGTAAGTATCTAAATTACTAATTGTTGTAAAATTTCGTTTATGAAATATCCAGAACCAATATGGTAATGGTATAGTGCATATTGGCAGGCTGAGAATGACAAGATTTGAATATAAAATCAAGACTATGATAATAACAATAATTAGGATAAAAACTCAACGTTCACAAACAATTAGAAAGTTTAGTTCAAATTTCTCTAATGGTTGGGAGAGATTGCTGCAAATTGGCTCGGTTAAATTGTGATCATTATAACCGGACCAAACCTATCCTAAACGAACCTAAACATGCAATTTCCAATTTAGCTACCCAAACCGCCAGGCAAACACTGCTAGCTTACGAGCTATTTGGAGAAGCCCACTTTCTCATAGTGTCCATGTTCGACGATGCTCGAGCAGGGCAAATACAGTATCGAAGCCAGGATTTGCACCTTATCTACTGATTTTATAGGCATGTTTTGATGTTAAATGTGCTTGACAACTGAATCAAACCATTTGCTAATAAATTGTGAGCTTGATTTAAAATGTGTCAAAACACCGTACCTTAAAATGCTTTTAAGGTCTATTTAAGGCCATTTTTCATACGAATATTATGGTAAATACTAAGTAACGTTAACGATAATGAAAACGTCGTAGATGAAATTTTAAGAAGAAACAGATCACAAATATAGCTTTTCAAATGCTTTTCGAGATGGCCCTTAGTGGAAAAATTACATATTTTAAATCTGCGCCCTATAGTGTAAAGCGAAGTGTAAAAGCCATGTGCACGACCAGGATGAGCTAGCAAAAGACCCAAATCACATAGGGAATGAATGTTCCATTTCAACTGATGATGTAATATTCTAGGGCAAGATGGCCAACTTTGGAATGTTATCCGAATGGTATCGTAATCACATCACCCAGGAGATGGACACATTTCGCCGCATATTAAAGAAGGGCGACATCCTTGAAATGACATATAGGTTTGAAAGGAGTAGGAGGAATTCCTACTATGAATGGGCTATCTGCACTCAAGACGGTCCCGAACCAAAGATGACCCATCGCTATAACATGAATTACTCCTACGAATATTGGTTAGACAACAAAGTGGGATTTGTCCCTGAAATGGGGTCAGTCCTCGAGATCAGCATGGCCAAACTTGGCAAGCTCAGCATCCGCATCAACAACTCCAGGGACAGGGTAACTGCCCCCAAACCGCTCGAAGACATTGTTGGTTGCGCTCTGGAGGCAATCGGCACGACGGGCGACGGTCAGTTTGGTTCTTACCATTATCGTGTTAATAATGACCTTGATTTTGTGGAACGCGTCAGATATCCGAAAGATGCATTGGACAAGCGGCTGGATGACCGATGCTGCAGCCCGTGGCACACAGAAGAAGGCTACGAGACGTTCTCGTGGTTGCTGAGGCCGGGGGACATGGTGGAATTCAACCGCAAGAACGTTTACAGCCACTGGGCAGTGGTCCTCTACCGACCACAGGATCGAGCGAGGCCCGAGCCGCTGATCCATCGCTACGGTTCCGGAGACGCCGCGGAACTGGTCAAGAAGCTAATCGGCACCATCATGACCTCAAGTTTCAAAGAGGTCATCAAGGGTTCCAGGTTCCGCATCAACAACTCGTGGGACAAGACGTACAAACCGATTGACGGAGCAAACATCTGGGAATTCGCCATTGGTTCAGTTGGAAGCAACACTTTTGGCAAGTACAATCTGGTTTCCAACAACTGCTGGCACTTTGCCATGCAAGTCAGATACAGGGTGAAGGTGGGGTGGAACACGAACCAGTACAGAACATTCAACTCAGCACAGGAAATGAGATCACAACTGTTATCCGGTGACATCATAGATTACAGCAATAACCCGGATGACCGCCTAGCCATTTATGTGGAAAGGGCCAAATCTTCAGGCTCGTCAGCATCTGACGTGTCCACTGACAAGACAAAGGAAGTTGCCTATCTGTCACGACCCGAAGGACCTCTAGGAAAGGTCGTGGTCAGCCTGATTTCCGCGGATGAGTTCTTTGCGGACGTTGCACGGGTCATCTACTATCGAATCAACAACCAATGGGATCGCATTTGGAAGCTGAAAGACACCGAAGACATTGTCAAATACATCGTGGACGCCAACGGCAAGGAGGACCCTTATTTTGTGATCGGGGCCAGGTACGGAGAAAAGGCGAGAGAAGAAGCACGAGGAACGGGAAAGAACATGTGGACAGCAATGGTTAAATTGATGCATCTGTGAATCACCCACAATGCATAACCAAGAAGTTGTTAAAATTAAATGCATTCTGCTCCGCTTTGTAAAATTTAACATTGATTTAACGAATGTTCCCGAATTTTTTAAAATCATTTTTCCTGACATTTCCAAGTTTTTCAAGACTGGGGGAACCCTGTTTTACATTAACTCAGTTTTTTGTGCAATTTTGACTAAAACTCATAATTTGAGATTAATGTTTCTAAAAACGTCGACTGTGCAGTTGTGTAAATTATTATTTAATGGCCGATATACAACATGAATTTTGAGATATTTAAATAAATGTTCATCAAAGCCTATCATTCCAGATACGTTTCCATCATTATTAATAATTTTCTGTACATTTTCTGTACATTTATTTCTGTTTTGAACGTTTAATTAGAAGGTTTAAACAAAGGCGACCAATTTAAAGGAAAATATTTTCCAACAAAGTAGGCGAAAAATTTAGGAAACCTTACGAAAACTTACTGGCCATAAATTAGGATTATTTCCTTCCAGCGTCATTTTCGCTAACTGTCTTTATCATACTTTTCAAAAAATAGTTGTTTTATAAATGAACTTGACATAATAAACTGACCTTTTGAATTTCTATCAACAAAAAATTATTTTTCTTATTTGATTGTTGTCGTTGATGCGAAAATCTTAAAATTATTAAAAACAACATTAACCATTAAAGGTGTTTCAATGACAATATTTACATTTTCTAAATTTTTCAAATATTACGGCAAAATTACCTGTAATTCAAATATTTTGGAAGTTTGGATGTGCCACATACAGGATTTTTGAAAACATCTTAGCAGGAATAATGGCTTGTTGCATCATCCGTAAAGAGTTTTTCTCATAACTCTTATTGAGCAATTTTCCGGTTATAATTATGAATAAAGATAACCAATCAAAGTAATCCTAGTGGACCAGGTACGTAGATTTTACGTATTTCCTTAGCAACACCAATAGTAAAGGAAACTTAAGTAGGAAAATTTGCTTTGATAATAACGTCAGGACGATGACGTCAACCCTCATATAATTATGGCAAGAGTACACAGCTCATAAACAACAACTAAAACGTGTATTGATTTCACCTGGACGAGACTTCAACGATTTAATGTAAGTATTTAAATTACTATTTTTAAATTTAGTTTATTAATTATAATAAACCAATGCGGAAATGAATAGTGCATATTGGCTGCTTGAGAATGACAAGATTTTAATATAAAATCATGATTATGATAATAACAAAAATTAGGATAAACAATCAATTAAAATCCACAAACAATTGGACAGTTTGTAAGTCCTGAAAAATCTCGTTTCATTTGAATTTCTCTTATGGTTGGCTTTTATTGTGCATGCAAGTACAGGGTGATTATAATTGATTACAGAGATTGATGCAAATTGGCTCGGTTAAATTGTGATAATTATAAGCTAACCAAATCTATCCTAAACGAACCTACATACCAATTTCTAATTTAGCTGCCCCTAATCGCCAGGCAAATACTGCTAACTTAGGAGCCATTAGGGGAAGCCCACTTTCTCATAGTGTCTATGCTCGAGCAGGGTTAAAGAAGCGGTAAAGCCATGTTTTCCAATTGATACATTGATTCTATCGGCATGTTTTCGTGTTAAATTTCCCTGACAACCGCATCAAACCAACTGTTCATCAATTGCAAACTTGATTTACACTATCAAAACGCTATATCTTAAAAGGCATTGCGTTTTCAATGCATGTAGAAGTAATGGAAAAGTCATGGAACTTTCCAGACCAGATCCAGTACAAGCACGATGTAGGTGATAATGATTTCCAATTGAATGATATTGAAAATGTGATTTTGCAGAACTGGTTTGTAATTTGTTTGATTTTTTTTTAAAATTAAACATCCAACGTTTTAAAATTACCAGATGAGAGATGTGAGACATTTGCCATTTTGCCGTTGACATCGCTGACTTCATTCACTGTCTATTCGAATGTGAGGTGAAACTCCTCTATGTCGGACACCTATATTGTGCATACAAAGTGTCAGAGTTAAAGGGGTGTCCGAGTTAATTTGCTAAGATTTTAAAAAATGTTGTCACTGCTAAAAATGTAAAATAGAGCATAGAAAATTACATGTTCTCTGGCATAACAGTGCGTCCTAGTTATACAAGTATCCAACTAGAGGGGTTGCACCGTATATGGGGTTTACGTGGTAATGTGGGATTTATACGAGGTGGATAAAATAGAGCATAGAAAATTACATTTACTCCAACATGATGGGTTGTCCGACTTATAGAGGTGTCCAACAAAAAGGGTTACATGTTTACGGGTTCACGTGGTAATGCGAGATTTACAAGATTCGGATTTAAACCTTATTTAAAATGCAAATTTCAACTTTTCAGATGAGTGTGGCAGAGGAATTGACGTTGGAAGACATTGGAAGTGCGACCACCTCTGACAACGGCGCGACTTCCAGAAAGGGTATGGTGTTCGAAAGCATCGAACTCATCGAAAACAATAAAATACTCTGAATTTGTTTTTCAGAGGTATTTTACCATCCAAATCTGAAACCTTTACTGTAAACTACTTGTTTTCCAGCAAATGAGAAGGCCATAGTTTTATTTTCCTGCGAAGCCGAAGCCGACGATGAACTGTCGATGAAGGCGGGCGACACCGTGGACATCATATCTAAAGAAACCACGTACATGGGCTGGTGGAAGGTAGAGCTGAACGGGACCATCGGCCTAGTACCCAGTAACTACCTACAACTAACGGAGCTACTGGAGAAGGCTATAGTTGTAATTTCTTACGAGGCTAAAGACACCGAAGAACTGTCCGTGAAGGAGGGGGACATCATCAATATCATATCCAAAGTTACCAAATGCTTGGACTGGTGGAAGGCAGAGCTGAACGGAACCATCGGCATAGTACCCAGTAACTACGTAAAGCCCATAGATCTAATGGAGAAGGCCATCGTTGCACTTTCTTATGAAGCTAAAGGCACTGAAGAACTGTCCGTGATGGAGGGGGACATCATCAACATCATATCCAAAGTTACCAAATTCATGGGCTGGTGGAAGGTAGAGCTGAACGGGAGCATTGGCATTTTACCTAGTAGCTTCGTACAGCTAATAGACCAAGTGGAGCTTATGGAGAAGGCCATAGCTTTAGTTTCTTATGAAGCTCAAGACGCCGAAGAACTGTCGCTGAAGGAGGGTGACACAATCAACATCGTATCTAAAGAAGCCAAATACACCGGCTGGTGGAAGGGAGAGCGGAATGGCAGCACTGGCATTTTACCCAGTAACTATGTACAGCTAAAGGGCCTAATGGAGCAGGCCACGGTCCTAGTTTCTTACGAAGCTGAAGGCACCGATGAACTGTCTGTGAAGGAAGGCAACATCATCAACATCATATCTAAGCACACCAAATACGTGGACTGGTGGAAGGTAGAGATGAAAGGTAGCATCGGCATCATACCCTGTAATTACGTACAGCTAATGGATCAAGTGGAGCTGACAGAGCTGATGGAGCATGCCGTAGTTATAGATTCTTACGAATCTCAAGAAGCTGAAGAACTGACGCTGAAGGAGGGAGACATCATCAACATCATATCTAAACATACAGGATACGTGGACTGGTGGAAGGGAGAACTGAATGGGAGCATCGGCATCATACCCAGTGATCATATACAGATAATGAAGCAGGCCATTGTTTTATTTTCTTACGAAGCTGAAGAAGCCGATGAACTGTCCCTGATGGAGGGGGACACTATCAACATTGTATCCAATTACACCACGTACGAGGGCTGGTGGAAGGGAGAATTAAATGGAAGTGTCGGCATTTTCCCCAGTAACCATGTACAGCTCATTTTGGTTGAAGAGGTGAGTAGACGTATTTGTGAAGGGGTTTATAATCACAGTGAAACCTCTATGTGGGACACCTATGGTGCATTTCAAATCTTTTCAAATCGTTTAAAATCCATTTACCTTACTACTCCGCAGGACAAAATGGAATGGTACCCAAACTTTGGAATGGTGTCCAAATGGCATCGCATTGACAACCCCCAGATGCTCAATGCATTTTGTGCCATATTGAAAAAGGGCGACATCATTCAACTCATGCTTTGGGACAACTTCTACGTATGGGCCGTGTGCACTCAAGATGGCTATCAACCAAAGATGGTGCATCGCTACGGCAGGGAACTATTTTTCCATCAGTCAAAATGCAGCTACGACACCGGGACGGTCCACGAAATCAGCTTGGACGAAGTGGACAGAAAAAGCAACTTCCATATCCGCATCAACAACTCCAGAGACACATTGACCACTCCCAAGCCGATCAAAGAAATCGTCCGTTGCGCTCTAAGGTCGGTCCACTCGTGGGGCAATTTTGAATTTGGTCCATTCCATAGTGATTTAAACAGCGACCTCGACTTTGTGGAACAAGTCAGATATCCAAAACAGACATTGAGCAAACGGCTAGATGTACGTGGCTGCAGTCACTGGCACACGGAAAAAGAAATGGAGTTGTTTTCGTGGTTGCTGAGCCCGGGAGACATGGTGGAATTCAACCGGAAGAATGTGTACAGTCACTGGGCAGTGGCAGTCTCACGGCCCCTGCTGCGGGAGAGGAGCGAGCCATTGGTGCATCGATACGGTTCCGGAGATGCCGTGGAAGTGGTCAAGAAGCTGATCGGCACCATCATGCGATCTCCCTTCCAAGAGGTCATCAAGGGCTGCAGGTTTCGCATCAACAACTCACGGGACAAGATGTATCCACCGAAGGACGTGGAAGACATCTGGCGATTCGCCCTAGGTTCCATCCAGAGCAATGCATTCGGCAAGTACAATCTGACTAATAATAACTGCTGGCATTTCGCCATGCAGGCCAGGTACAGGGTGAAAGTGCCAAAGAACATGGGCTTGCGGACAGAATGGTCATTGGCGAAGGACATTCGGCCGCTGCTGTCCACCGGTGACATCGTAGAATTTCGTGATTGCCCATCAGAACCAATTGAAACAATCGAAGCAATTGAAACAACCGAACCATCTGACCCCAGCTACCAGGTGCAAGAACGAGCCATTTACCTCGAAAGAACCAAATCTGGGGGTCTGTTCGCTTCTAAGTTGACCACCGACAAGACAAAGGAAGTTGCCTATCTTTCCCGATCTGACCAGCCAGAAGGAAAGACTGTGGTTTGCCTGACAGCCATGGTGGATTTCTTCAAAAATGTTGCCAAGGGCAAAGAGTTTCGCATCAACAACCACAGCGACCACACGTGGAAGCCGAAAGACTGCAAAGACATTGTCAAATATGTTCTCGACTCCATCGGCAAGGAGGATGCCAATTTCGTTGTCGGTGCCAGGTACGGAAAAAAAGTGAGCGAGGAAGTGAGAGAAAATGAGGACGTGCCACTGTCAGTGGCTTAAAATGTTTCTTCTATACCTTAAATCAAATACAGTGAAACTCCTATATGTGGGACACCAATGGTGCATTCTAAGTGGCCCAGTCAAATATGTCCCAGACAAATATGAAATATCACATTTCACACTACATATCCCAGTTTTGCCACATAACGAATCGTGTCTTTGCAATGAAACGGTGTAAAATCACATCCTTTACAAATTCATAGAAAATAATTAGGAAAGTCAGAAAGGTGAGAGTCCAGGGTTCCCACTTAAATTCTCAAGTCGATTTCCCTGACAACTTTTCAGTAATTTCCCTGACATTTCAAATCAGATTACAAAATAATGATGGATTTTATCCTAAACTGACTGATGCAAACTATCCATTTCCCTGACATTTTCACAAATTTGCGTGAATCCTCTGACATTCCCTGATTTTCCAGAAAGTGGGAACCCTGCAGTTGAATTTTACTTACTGTGGTGGATTCAGGAACCCCCATTTCTCAGAATAAAAAAATCATGCCAGATGTTGGCCTAATCGAAATTAAGTTTTTTGAATGATGGCATCGATGTTTATCAAAAATAAACATCTATTTTCCAAATGATAGAGTTGACATAGGATGAAGGCTTTTTTGAACAACTTGTAATTGGATGATGAACTTTTGAATGCTATTAAAAATAACTTTTGCATGACATGAACTGGTGTCCATAAAATCGTGAACTTGAAATAGGATTTTTTAATGTTGCCTAAAATAACATTTTTTTCAACGAATACGTTCTCATAAAACAACTTGTAATAGGATGATGCATATTTGAATGTTATTAAAAATAATATTTTCAGAACATGAATAGTGTTTATAAAATTACTTGAAACAGGATTTTTTTTACTTTTTTACTTTTTAACGAAATGTATTACTGCAGGCCAATTGAAATATGATTTTTTAACTATTATTTTTTTAACTAATTATATCACTGTAGGCCTACATGATGATAGTTTTTTATGTTGCTAAAAATTGTATTTTTAACGAATACGTTCTTATAAAACAAGTTGTAATAGAACGATACATTTTTCAATTTTGTCACACAAAAACATTTTTTTATTGTTATTAATATGAAAAGCTGAAGCAACTGGCAATTTGAAATAGCATAATTTTTTTAGAAGCAAACTAACATGAACACGTAAATTGACTAACCTAAACGTATTATTTTTAAGGTTATAGGTTAGAAAACATCTTGATTTCTCTCCATAATCATTTTTCCTATAAGAGTTGCCATACATATGCTCACAAGAAGGTTTTTGTTGTTTTTACTTAACGCAGTACCAAATGTGTCCTAGATGTGGCAGCACTGACCAGGATACTGACCAGGAGCCAATCAAAAAAGTTTAAAACGCATCATAGTTATGAATCATTCACGCGTGGGTATTTCCTGTAAAATATTTACTTATTTTCTTTTATCTCTCTTGGCTGGCTGAAACCACATGTAAGTACTTTTGAACAATTTAAAAGTTAGCATTTCGAAAGAAATAATTAAGAACGCAATTTAAGTTAACATTACTCAGCATGTAGTTGCCCCTTGACCTATTGCTGAAAGTAATTTTAAACTGGACTTTATGTAGTTCTTGACCTCCATACAGGGTGACAGCAGGCCGGTTAATTCACGAGTATTTTTTGAAAATGATTTTAACCATTTTACAAATTCATTTAAGACCATTAAAAATAGTACTATTCATTCAAGAGAAAGACTTAGGCAGTTCAACAAAAATTATATAACTTGTGAAATTGTATTAAGTTTATAATTTCTTAGAATTTTCGTGACCCACTTGTCCCCCAGTTTGAGGAATGCTGTCATAGACGAAAGTGTTGGGGAAAAAAGTTTGTAAAAATAGTTATTAATATTAATAATTAAGGAAATGCAATAGGCGAATATTTTGAAAAACAACTAGAAATAAAGTAATGGATTATTTACAGCGTATTTTCCACAAAATATTTAGTAGCCTATCGCCGCGAACACTGAGTTTTCTTTTTTTTTTAAATTGTGTAGGCTGGATCAATACAAGATTTATATAAGTGGAATTTGATAAGTTGCAGCCAATTTATCATTTACGATTGCCATAAGCGAAAAAAAATTTTTTACAAAAATTGTGACAAGAATAATGGATTTTAGGAGCAATTGGACCTGACTTTGCCAAGTCATGGAAGTGTCCCTGACTTTGAATTTTCAAACACATGAATTTCTCTGACTTTTCCAGCCTAGCAGATTTCAGATATTAAATGAATTTTCCTGACTTTTCCAGGTCATATCAGTTTACAGAAATTATATGAATTTCCCTGACTTTTCCATGTCATATCAGTGTAAAGAAATTATACGAAATCCCCTGACTTTTCCAGGCCATATCAGTTCTCAACATGATATAAATTTCCCTGACTTATAGGTCATATCAATTTCCCAGACTTTTACAAGTCATAAGATTCCCAACATTAAATGATTTCCCTAATTTTTCCAGGTCGCATCATTTTTCTTGACTATTCCAGGTCACATCAGTTTCCTCGACTTTCCCAGGTCACAGCATTTTCCATGCATATGAATTTCCCTGACTTCCCATGTCACATTTCCCCTGACTATTTCAGGGCCCAATTTTCACTGACTTTTCTGGGTCACATCAGTTTCCCCGACTTTCCCAGGCCATATCATTTTCTATACATATAAATTTCCCTGACTTTTCCAGGTTTTCAATATGGCCGGTCAGCCCGTAGCCCCGCGCAGTTTGGATGCCGTGCTGCATCCAGGTGCAAAACGAAACTCATCGGACCATTGCGACGTCACTGCCCAGGACAAGATGGTCAACTTTGGACTGGTATCGCAATGGCATCACGTTAACAATGTCGTGGAGATGGACACGTTGCGGTACATGTTACGCGAGGGCGACATAGTGCAAATCAAGCACTGGAAGTACTTTTACTGTTGGGCCGTCTGCACTCGGGATGGTCCCGACCCACAGATGGCGCACCGGTTCGGAGGCGACTATTTGCTCATGCCGCCAAACAAATTCTACGAAAAAGGTTCGGTGCACGAGATAGGATGGGACGAACTGCGCCGCGACAACCGCTTCCACATTCACAAGGGCAGCTACTGCCATTACGCTATCCACAACCGCAACAGCAACCTCATCCGCATCAACAACTCGAGGGACAAGATCACAGCTCCCAAGCCGGTCGCGGACATTTTGCGCTGCGCACTAGATGCCGTCGGCACCACGGGTGACGATCAGTTCGGTCCGTACCATGCGCAGTGCAACAACGACATCGACTTCGTGGAACGTGTCAGATATCCGCGAGCGGCTTTGGACAGCCGGCTGGACGAAAGCGGCTGCAGTCGGTGGCACACAGCCACGGAGCTGGAGTCGTTCTCGTGGCTCATGCGGCCGGGGGACATGGTGGAGTTCAACCGCAAGAACGTGTACAGTCACTGGGCGGTGGCGGTTGAGCGGCTGCTGGACAGTGAGGCGTGCGAGCCGCTGGTCCACCGCTCCGGATCTGGCGACAGTGCGGAGGTGGTCAACAAGCTGATCGGCACAATCATGAAGTCGACTATCCAGGAGGTCATCAAGGGTTCCCGGTTCCGCGTCAACAACTCGCGGGACAGGATGTACCTGCCGCGGGACACGGCCGACATCCGGCAATTCGCCATTGACTCAGTTTACAGCAAGGCCTTCGGAAAGTACAACCTGGCCATAAACAACTGCTGGCATTTCGCCATGCAGGCCAGATACAGGGTAAAGGTGCCGAAGAACACGGAACTGGTCACGGCGTGGTACGGGTCAACGGCGGACATTCTGCCGCTGCTGTCTGCCGGCGACATCATCGAGTTTGGGGAACGCTTCGCCGAATGCAAGGACCGCTATCAAGAACTGGCCATTTATGTCGAAAGGGTCAAGACCGCAGGACTGTTTTCTTCCCACGTTCCCACAGTCAAGTCATCCGAAGTTGTGAAGGACGCGGGATTGATTTCTTCCCACATTCCCATGGAGCACGCGCCGGAAGTTGTCAAGGCTGCGGGATTGTTTTCTTCCCACGTTCCCACGGTGAAGACACCGGAAGTTGCCTATCTTTCGCGGTCCCACGAGCCCCAAGGGCTGGTGGTTCGGCTGATCTCTGCAGAGGAATTCTTCACCAACGTCGCCAGGGACAAGGACTTTCGCATCAACAACCAGCGGGACTACATGTGGAAGCCAAAGGACTTCCAAGACATTGTCAGATACGTCGTTGATGCTGATGACAAGGAGGATCCGTACTTCGTGGTCGGTGCAAGGTATGGGAAGAAGGTGAGGGAAGAAGTACGAGGAGTAGGAGGGCACGTATCCGAAGCACTGGCTGGAATAAAGATACCGTGGTACATGGGATTGGGGATTTGAACTGATACCAGGAATGTCCTCGAAGGTATTACGCTATGTAACAAGTCAGTGTTTTGCACTGCCGCGTAACTTACTACGCGTACCGTGTTCCAAAGGAACACTGCTATGGATTTTAAGTCATCTTTTTGGTTTTTAAGGCATAATTAACTCCAAGTCCATAATTCATATCATGTTTCTTCATGCAATTTCATCTTCTGCACTTAATAAAGCACGTTTTCAAGAAACTATTAGCGATCTTACTACTGTGACACACCCATAATGTCTGCAAAACTGTCTTTTGCTTTACTGGAAAATATTGTTCCAATCGAAGTTGTTTCAGATATGCTTGTGGAGTTTTTAGAAGCTTCGGTTTTGCTAGTTTTAAGTTTTTATTAAAAAAAATTACTTATAACAGGGTTCCCAAAGCATTAGTAACAAAATCCCATGACTTTTCCAGGTTAATTTTTTTATTTTCACTAACTTTTTGAGTTTTGCCATTGACCGATACACAGTGAAAAGCACCTGCCCTTTAGAATAAATAATGTGTTCAATCAATATGGACATTGACTAGGACGATAACTAATGAATTTGCCCAATAAAGAAATTCACACAACATCAGAGTACTTTTTGAATGTGGATTTTTAATTAGGAGTATTCAGATGCTCGAAAATTATTTTAATTTGGCAAATTTCGATAGTTTTCTTTGTGCAAATGGCAACCTCACCTAAAAACCTCGGTACACACGCCATAATCAATATATTAAATACCGTCTGCATTGAAATTATAATTAAAAGTTACGAAATCCCCTGATGTTTTAAACAGAAACGTGATAAGGGCAATTATATCAGTAAATAAATTTAATAAATTATCATGACCACTATCTGTTGTTTTTTTTTGTCACAAAAAGCAAAACTAGTGAAAAATATTTATCAAAATCATATCTAATTAAACGATATGAGAACTAATTTCCTGATTTCCTGTGACGTCATTGACACGAGCCAATAGTAGACTGATTTTCCTGCAAACACTGTACAGTAATTAGTTTAATAGCCGGAATCAAAATTTCATTTCACATTTGAGACAAGATTCCTCCTGCCAGGTTGCTAAAGAACGTGTAAGTACACTTTACCTTAAATTTCTTCATGCTGACAGTACACCTTTGTCTAATTAAGATGCAAGATTTTTGTAAAATCGTCAATATTAATAAATCATTGCTCGCTTGGCACCAGCAACAATTAGCCATGGTGTTTACTTCAATACCTGGCAAGTAGTTATGGTAAACACATTGGTCATAATAATGTCCATCAAATTCAATTAATCAGTCGAGATCAATTGATTCACTTCTATTTTGAGAAGTATTAATACCAAATTGTTCCTTCATCCAATCACATTTTTTCTGTCCCAAAAACCAGGTCCTGAACCGGGAGTCACGATGAACAACTTCGGCATGTGCTCCGAGTGGTACTAGAAGGAGAAAGACAATGCTGCTTACACCAAATTCTGCACCATACTGGCCATCGGTGACATCGTCCAAATCCGGCTTCCGGACAGGACCTACCGCTGGGTCATGTGCACCAGAGCCGGTGTCCATCCGCAGGTAGTGCATCGGTTCGCCGGCCCTTCGGACTACGAGTCCACGGCGCTGAAGAAGTACACTGCCGGTTCGGTGCACCAGGTGGCGCTGGATGCGCTGCTGAAAGGCGGCAAAGTACGCAACAACAACTACAGGGACAGAGTGACAGAACCGAAGCCGGTCAGGGACATCATGGACAGTGTCCTATGGGCGGTGATCGATGCCGAGCGGCACTTCGGCCGCTACTGCCCGCTGACCAACAACGACGGTCACTTCGTGGAGGTGGCCAGGTACGGACGAGAGGCTGTGGACAACCGCTTGGACGCCAAAGGCCGCAGCTTGTGGTTCGAGGTGAAAGACATTGAGGCCTTCGTGTGGCTGCTGAAAGGCATGAAAGGCATGGACCGGCACCAAAGGGCCGTCTGCTGCAGCGAGCCCCATTCGCGGGAAAGTCAAAGAAAGCTGGTCAGTCTGCGAGACGAGAAGGCGACCAGCACCGAGATGCCGTTGCCTCTGGACGAGGTCATCAAGGGCTACATGTTTCGCATCAACAACCCGTGGGGCTGGACATCCCGTCTGTGAGTTGCCGTGGGGAGATTCGTAAAAAGTTGTTTTAAGCTGACAACGAAAACAAGATCGTCTGCTAGCATAGGGCCTACTGTGTGGTTTCCCCGATTGTCCAATGACTAGCCTACGGTGTGTCTACCGGTCACGGAAGCCATAGATATCATGAAATGTACATTGGGGCCATGAAATTGTCGCCTTCGATTGATTCACGAAACAAAAATTTGGGTTAAAATTAATTTGTCACACAGTTTTACAAAACATGTCACATAAGAATTTGGGTTAAAATTTATTTGTCATCCAGTTTTGCAAAACATTTCACCAACACCATACAACGTTCTTTGGCCAATGATCATGTCATCACAGTAGTAGAGGATGTTTCTGAAAATGATTATCATTGTCATTGGTTATGAAATGTCATTAAACTTACATTATGGTCATGAAATTGTTGCCTTTGATTGATTCACCAAATAAACATTTGGGTTACAATTCATTTGTCATCCAGTTTTACAAAACATTTCGTCTACACTGTACTGCTTTCTTTGACCAATGATCATGTCATCACGCTAGTAGAGGATGCTTCTTAAAATCACTATCATAGTCACTGGTCATGAAAAGTCACGAAATTTACATTGGGGTCATGAAATGTTCGCCTTTGATTGATTCACCAAATAAACATTTGGGTTATACAGTTAAACTCATTAGTCAAACAGTTCTGCAAAACATTTCGCCTAAGGCGTTTTTTTGGCCAATGATCATGTCATCAATGTAGTAAGGCTAACGATGACGTCATTTTTCGGTTGTACATTGTAACAACATGTACAACAACAGCATGACATCCATTATTTTTCCATTTTTCTATAACAGATTACACAGATTTGATAGTACATTCAAGGATTTCACATCATACTAACCTATACTGCACAAGTTTCATACACAAGTTGAAGTACGGTAGGGTCATAGAATTTTGGCAGCAAAACTCATCTCCAGCACTACTGACCTTACTCGTTACCATGGTGATACCCATGCACAATCTGAGGTAATAGGCCTACGATGCAGCAATTTGCCTAATATGAACTCGATCGTAGTAGTCTTTCGCGATTTACTGTTGCTTCGCTATCGTTTAAATCCGATTAGTATCTCGTTATCTGTCATGTTCGGTGATCTTATAGCCACGTACATCTGTTATGTAACCAAGTTCTTGTAGTTGAAAAAGTGAATAAAAATGGCGTCTTACCACGCTTGACCATAGTGCCCCAAGCCTTGGTCCTTTTCGCCGAAATTACGAGCTTCGCACATTCCACCGCGGTCCAATTATCAGTTGTCGACCATCCGCACTGCCTTCCGAAGTACATTTCATTCAAAATCCATCACGAAACGCTGATTATCTTACGAAATTTACCGAATCGAACGCAATGTTGTGAAAATTCGAAACCACACGTTCCATCGTTCGCCACATTTTGCAGCTTGGCGTCGCTGCTGTCGTTACCCACAATCCATCTGGATAACGGCCATGTCATGTTTTGAACTTTTTGTTCAATATTCATCACTAAAAACAAACAAAAAAGTCACTACATGTACAGTATATCAATTAACAATATCATTTTAGGGATATAATTTTTATAGCAATGAAAAAATTAAATGTCTATACCATGCCGAAAGAGTAAATCAATTACACTATACCGGGTGATTCAGAATAATGGGGGAGGCCATTTCATTCCTTATTGTATAAATGTAAATTGAAATTCTAACCGCATTATAAAAAACGGTGACTGTGAACTAGTGCACATGCAAAAGTTTCTATGTTTCCTTGTAATTAGATTGTCCTGGAAAAATGGCGCGTGTCCTTGAAGCTACAAGGTCAAATTTACACAGTTTTGTTATTTTTTGTGCTTTGTACGCGATTCCAAAAAATGAAATGAAACGTGATTCACACTAATTCGAGTATGCTCTACAACATTCAAATTGGGACTTAGGGTGTTCGAGCAACAGTTCATATACTATATATCAATCATCAACTTCAATTTACATTTATACAATAAGGAATGAAATGACCTCCCCCATTATTCTTAATCACCCGGTACTATTAGCTAACGAAATTACAGCGCTGTGGTACGATTTTTTCTCAATTTTTTTCAAACGAAAATTTGGGTACAATTGCAATTAACTATCAAACATTACGTCATCATCTGCCAAATGGTGATGCGGGATGGCAGCGGTGGAAGGGTTAAAGGTCAACACATTTTTTTTTCAAAAAAAATATTTGCAAGTATGGGTTACCTGAAATTTGCCAAGGGTCAACAAATTAAACAAGTACAGTTGCGACTGGTGCAAGTATAAAATACATATATTATGTGTACGTCTTCATCTGCCAATGATGATGAAAGATGACACTGAGGGGTCATGGGTCAACACATTTTTTTCAATAAAATATTTGCAAAAGTGAATGCAATTGCAAGTAGGGTAACTGAAATATTACGTCTTCATCTGCGAAATAACAATGAAATTCAACG
>JAQGAF010002930.1:0-19825 GCA_034687865.1 Kryphioiulus occultus
TTCAAATGTTTTTTTTCTTTTTTTCTTTTTCATAATACATTAGTGTATCATATTTTTCGTGCTAAATAATTGTTATTGTGAATGTTCGAGGCCAAACAAGTTCTATTTTGAACTTCGGCCCCAACTACTAAATAAACTAAATTTTAAAATTAAAAAAAAATTGGAAATTAATTTTACAAGAAATCTAGCGTAAAACTGAGGAATTCCGTTCAATTCATGGAGGCTTTGAATCAGTAGAATTATCCTACGATCCTTGATGTCATAAAAAGCGTGCTAAAATGTGATTATTTTATCAGTTTTAGATACTCAAGTTCTTTTGAATACTAATATTTCTAGGAATTCTTTTTTTCAAACAAAATTTCGCCTATGGCGTTCTGAGCTATTATTATTTACACTCGTACACATTTTTTAGAATAGCATGCTGCAATCAATCATTTATGGTATATAGTTTTTGTGCAAAATATGCCTATGGTATTCTGAATATTGTGGGTGTGTCGTGGTCCAGAGTTTGAGAAACGCTGTTATAGCTTATGAAAATGTGAAATTATAGGTGAAACATGCGCAAAAAATGTGAAATTTTATTCCAACTGGCCACATGCCAGTATACAATATAAATAACTAGGAACCAGAAAAATTATTAAAGCAAAATCATGCACGGATATTATTACATGGTGGGTATATTGTATCGCCTTAAGAGTAAACATATTAATTTTAATGTAACTCCTAAACTATTGGTTTGCATTGCCCAAGTGCTCTTATACTTTCGGATTTATTTCATTATACTATGTATAAATTCTCTCGCCGCGCCGTGTGAATACGAATAAATCTTTGTTTATAACATATTATTATTCCCTTGCCGCTGTAATTGCTTCCTGAGCTAATTAATAACGCCGGTTAAATTAAATACAGTAGCCGACTGGGCATGGATCTCACGCATTAATTTATGGGTTGGTATGTTGTATAGGCGCAGAAGTAATAATTTGATTTCCCCGTTTATTTTTCTTTATTTTTATCGGATTTCAATTAAGTTTATGCCTTTCCATACCACTAAGGATTGCCATGCGTGATAGCGACCTATATGAAACATTGGGAAGCACTTTTGGCTCAAAAATATATTTTGCAAGAACAACACTAATCGATTTTGAAAAAATATTTTTTTAAAAATAAATTTTTCAAGAACAACTCCAATCGAGTTTTAAAAAAAATTGCAAAAAAAATTGCAAAAATGAATGTTTTCACTCTTATGGCGATCCAACATGCCCATCAGGCAAAAATCTCTGTGCGTACTTTTGCTTTAATAAATTTTCTACTTGTCATGGTTATTTAGCTTATATTGTATACAGGCATGTGGCCAGTGGGTAGTCCTATACAATTTATCAAATTTTTCCACATGTTTTGCCCTACATGTAGTAACAGGTACAGTGTACTAAGCCTAGTACAAACACCTAAGCTTAGGTTGTAAAACTAGATTTTAGATCAGTATGTCCTGAGTATTACAAGCGCAGTTTTTTTACCCGATTTTGCCCGCGCTGTTTACACCACACCACGCGTTGTCTTTATGCAGAAAATGCTAAGAAGTTTTGGTTGTATCTCATAATGTGCGGTTTTAAGTGTAATTATTATATTTAGTTCACTTTGAACCGTATTTAACATCAAAATTGTGTCGAAAAGATTGCACTACGATAACCCATTTAAAAGAAGTTTTTGTTTGCAGAAGAGCTACAGTTTGATATCTTGACATTATTGAAGAAATGCACATACTCATGTCAAAGAAGAATTCCTCATTTTCGCAAAAATTAACAATCAAGTGTTTTAGTGCTTTTTCTCTACAGGTGGTGCTAGAATTCTGGTGCGCCTTACTGAGGACATACTAATGAAAAACGCGATAACTAAAAAATATCCGGTAGACAAACGTGATGACTTATCACGTTGGTGAACGGACTGCTTTGACGGTTCCTGCAGTGGATTGTGGGAGCACGTACTGGCAACACTGAAAATTTCAGTGTTGATGAATAACCGAGTTTTCCATAATCTATTACTGATTGGGAAACAAACCGCAACACGTCGTCGCGGTTTTTGCCATTAACTAGTTTATAAAAACCAGATTTTCGTCTGGTATGTCCTCAGTACAACACTCGATGAAATAAATACGCATTTACGAAAACACAGTATTCCATTTAGTAAAATTAAATTGCCTCAATCTTTCAAATAAGAATTCTTCGTTAACCCGAGTGGGAAAGTTTTTTCCATCCATTACGCTGGAATTCTTAGATGGTATATCCATTTAAGAGTTGTAATTCGATTTTCTGTGAGATTGAATGAGAGCTTTTATCCAAATGGACGTGCACCAAACATACACTCGAGCGGTTTAATTTTTCATGTTTTTTTGTGTCAAGCAGTTGGATTTCGTTTCTATCAAATGACGCATGCACGATGGTAGAATGCCATTTACATGTACATGTAGATCTACCCCAACGGCCCTGCTGACATGTTTTCTGATGAATAATTAAATGCTTGTCATGTCCATTTAGTTTTAGACTGCCAATCGAAATTCCCTATGGGCTGCATGGAGTCGTCATTCCATCTTTCTACATTGTTCTATACACATTATCGCACTTTTACACTTTTCTGCCGCTTCCACCTCGCTAAGTATCGTTTTTTTATGTTTTGGACCTCTAGAAATGGAGGCAGGTTTATAGTCCTCACCAGATCCATCGAACCTGGTCGAGTTTCCAAAACAAACTTATCGAAAGTGCATTGTGTTGAAAACGAATGATTTATCCCTCGTTTCCGCTTTGCTAAGAAAGGTAACCAACTGGATGTGTTTTTCCATCAGATTGTATACCATAACAATTTCCTCAACACATAATTCCTGTTTTGCCATCAGATTAAACCCTAATATAATCTTGCAAGCGGCCATGTATTTCTGAGAACTTCTGATAACAAATCAGTACCATATGTTTCAGCAATCTAAGGTTGAAATCGTACTACGTGCACTGCAATAAATATCATTTTTTCTTCATCATCGTTTCGAGGATGGGTTTTTATATGGGAGTGAAAGGCAAATTGATGACAGCGGCATGTTTCTGTCAACGATGTTAGCTTTATGGCCACTTAGCCATCAAATGGTGTAAGTCATGTACGAGCTTTCCTTTTGGATTATCCATTTGCTGTACAAGCAATGAGTAGTTATCTCTCTCGTGTCCATAAAATTTCTGCATGTAAATCATCTGATGCTCTACTAGAGTTTTTGTGCATAGCGATGATGTATTGGACGTGAAGCATGAAAAGGTTTTGGCCAAGGGGAAATTGGGTGTCTGTCTTCAAATCGTAAATTTGCTCGTCATCCCCACGCGCCAAAGCTTTAATGGCCATAACACGCAGGCCTTAAGAGATTATAATGCCAAGTGCGTCACTCTCTGGGGTAGAAATAAAACCTGGAAAATCAGACTGCATGAGAAAGATGTGAGGAGTTAATCTTCAGTGCTTTCAGAGGGATGGATTCGCTCAGAATCTGGCAATCTGCATCCCTCGAGCGTATGGAGACTAACACTTAATCTGCTTGCCCTAATATAAAAACAGAGCCTGAGACATCTTGCTTGACACTCAGATTTTTACATCGCAAATCTTGATCTTGGCCTGAAACTAAAAGCAGTCTGTTGAATGTTAAATTTCAGCATGCTTCATGCCCTGTAATTTATGTTTAGGAGATTACTACAGAGTAGTACTACCCTACCGCAGACACTATGAGAAAGTGAGCTTCACCTAATTGCTCGTAGGTTGGCGTGGTTGCCTGGGTGTTAGGCAGCTAAGGAAATAACGTTTTTAGGTTAGGTTTGGCACACACAAAAAACAATAAAAAGGAAAAACACTAGGGCATTTGTCATTCTTGTAAACTAGAAAAGTAACCGGGTCCCCCAAACCTGGAAAGCTTGGAAATATCAGGAAAATTGGAAAAGCATGGAGAAATCGGAAAATGGATTTAATTTGAAAACGTCAAGGAAATTCGACGAATTAATTATGCATTTTAATAGCCAGTTATGGGTTAAAAAGCGGGGTAAAAAAGGATAAAACTATAGGACATATGCCATTCTTGTAAACAAGACAAGTGACAGGGTTCTCCCAGACCTGGAGAGCCTGGAAATGTCAGGAAAATTGGGAAAGCATAGTGAAATCGGATAAAATGAATTTAATTTGAAAACGTCAAGGAAATTCGACAGGATGCATTTTACCTAGACAGTTATGGGGTAACAAAAAATCATGATAAGAGCAGCAATCCTGTGTATGAAATTAAAAATAAAATTGTCAGTTTAAAAAACTAATCCCAGTTTACTGTTTTCTAAATTTTCATTTTATCTTCGGTTTATACTGTGTTTGTGCCGATAACAACCAATAAATACAGCATTTCTTAAATTGGCGTATGCCATATTCTGGCATTTTCAGTGGTCATGTAGCCAGGGTGGTCATGAAATTTGTGTTAAACCTGGAAAAGTCAGGGAGGTTAACAGTTTCATCTCATAGGGATCCCTGAGTGAAGTTGAAATGCCCCTTATAAATATTTTGTGCACGTTAGGAGCATGGACTATTCTGTAGTTTAACAGATTATTGACTTGCTTACGCTATATTGTCTAATTACGAGCGTACATGTTGATGATCATGATGTCGCCTATTACTTGAAGTCATGCTTTTTAATTATAATTATAGTCCACTTGACTTTCTGGATGGTGGGCGTTTTCATTTCACATGCCTTAAGATAAAAAATGTTGACTTAAATAAACGCCATTGAATGATTTATCGGCATTTTTATTTGCTTTTAACAATCCTGTGCTGTGCGCTTTCTCGAGCCTATAATCGCATCAGGTTTTTGTAAGTATAATTCTAAAATTGTCAGACTGCATCTTGATTTGTGAGGATGGGGGAGAAATGCACTGTATGAAGGCCAGGAAGGCAGCTAGCTATTTCGACTTAAGTGTGCGTTGTTGGGGAATGGAGAGCCTAGATTCGTTAAGTCGCCCTAACGATGCTAATTCAATTACAGATTGAAACGTGTCCCAATTTAGCAAAGAATGGGAAATAAAAATGCTTGATCGAGAAAGGGAACCAACCCTTCATTGGGGGACTTTGGGGATGATTTCAACGAGGTCGACCATTTAAGCTATAAATTTTACAAATATGAATCGTGAACAACGGTCGGTTGCTTCTTCTGTGATCATTTTAAATTTTTGACTTCATTAGCGTTTATTGGTCCCTTTAGATGCTAATTTGGGGTGAAAGGTGGCAATAATAATTTAGTTTAGCAGACTCTATTGTGCATTTAATTAAACTCCTGAACCTTTAATTTCGGTTCGCATTTTTCATTTCTGCGAAGTGCACGGAATTAAAATACTGTCGCTTAGTTATACCATTTGCGAGTCCCATTTGAAAATGTCTACGTTGACTTGGTCGCGTGACAGAATCCATTGAGGTACATTTGGAAGATTAAAGAAATTCACTTGGGTGACATTGCGCGAGACAATGAAGGGTTGAGTTATAACTACAATGAATGCTGGCAAGTGTAAACACAGATAAAATGCTACAAGAACGTAATTTGGGAAATGAATGCATCGATTGTCACTGTAATGCGCTGGGGAAATATTAGCAGATCTAATAGCTAACTTTGAACGCTATAGAAACCTTATTTAACAATCACGAACTACACTTTAATATTTTGAATAATATTTGTTTACACTGAACATCATGCGTTTTTGAAGTCGCTGAACTGTAAACTTAATAGATAACTTTTGTCAGTCTTCAGTCGATAGGCAGCTAATAATGCTCTAATTCGTAATTTATTCGTAAATTACGATTTGATTCTTCACATTTTGGCTTAACGCACGATACGAACCTTCTTTTTAAAATGCGCTCCACTTTTTCCAAAATAATCCCTCATAATGTGTACTTCTTCTGTTTTAAATGTTCACGTACACGTACTTTCGCATGAAACAAAGGATTTTTGACAGACGTACTGCGAATGCTAGCGCAATACTTTAGCTGTTGTTTTCTCACGATGATTTCGAACTGCTCCGAACATCTTAATCTATAGACAGCAACGAACAACTGAAAGACGTTGCTTGTATACAGTATTTTTATGTGCTTGTGTTGTTCACAAAATACTTATACTTTTCTTTTAAAATTTAACACTTAATGTTAGTTAGGTTTCCTTGATAACAAGTATGTAAAAAATGGACTCCAAGTACTCTGAAGTCAGTAAATGAAATCTAAGAGAGCCGTTTATCATGAAACTTAATTCTGTCACTAATAATGTATGTAGTTATCATCGACATTATCGCCTTTCCTCAAACTGATGGTTAGAACACATCTTGTAGCATTTGTGGAGAATGGTTTAATGTCATTTCTTTTTGATAGCTTGTAATTTTGTTTATCAATACGATTTTTTTTGGTTTAACTTTTTTCCATTTAAGTAAGACTTGTTTTATTCCATATCCTAAAAGCTGGAAATCAACCGTAACCTATCATTATGCAGGTATATGAGCATGTATGTAGAAATACTTTAATGATAACGCTTCAGGGATTGGCAAAAGAAAGAAATGGATTTTTGATGCGTTTCCTGGAATACCATGTTGGAGTATACACTGTAGAATCAAAGTAAATGAAATATGTTTTCCTAGAACCATTATACCGTGCCTTCCTGGAAATTCTATTTGAATAGTCCTTTTAAATCACGACTTGGTTTCAAATCAGAACTTACCTAGAAATCGGTTTTCTGTTCAATTGGATGTTTCGGTTTCTGGAATATAGAAACGATTTAAGCACACTCTTCTGCGGATAAAATACTGTGTATATTACAATTGGGCTATCGAAATTGAATCAATAACATCATTTTATGATCAATATTCGTGGAGTATGAAGTCTTTATCTAAACTACTGAAAGACTGTAATTTGGTACCCTATAGCATATATACAGTATTGAATGTAATGTGTATATGGGATTGAATCTCAATTGTTCTTCGTCATTTCGTTCAATATATCATATACTGTAAAATTTGCTGTAGTTATGTGCAAAGGTTGCACTTTTAACTTCCTCCAGGACTTTATTGTCTCTAGGGTAGGAAGATTAGAGCGAAAACCCCTCCAAGCTTTGTTTCGAATAAATCATTTCGTACCCTTATGGAGTTAACAATTGCCAGTAAAAATAAGCGAATGGTTGTGTCCCTTGGAAATAACAGATTCGAATGCAAAATCGATGTAGCTGGCCCTTGTGCTAAAAGCTCACAGATTCTCTGTACAATTTATTGATCTTATTTTCTTTCCCCCATTTTGTTCCAATTGCTGTTAAACTTTGCATGCTCGTATGTCGAAAAACTGAAAATCTGGATGGATGCATTATTGAGATATGATACTGTAAATATGATTTTCAAAATGTTAATGTTGCTTTTTAAAAAAAGTTTTGATAATACAAGCTAAATGAAGATAGTCTTGATGAATTTTCATATTAAAATATGATTGAATTAAAATTATCAATTGCAGGACCATATTGTAAAACAATCTTAAGTGTTTGATTTTAATGATCATTTTTTTAAGAAAATAGAACAAATATTACTTGCAAGTACAGTGTACATACATCGCTGATATTTTCAAATCAGTGATAATGTTATCAACATCAAACACTTTTTCACCTAATCGATGATTAATTTCAACATTTACAGTAGAGCCTTTCTAATGTAATAGGCCTAGGCTACCATCTAAAACAACTCTGCAGTAAAGTAATTACCGCTCTTAGGTAACAATAGCATTCACTCCGAATATCAGGTCCAAAACTTGTTTCAAACTGGCATTTTCCCATTACTGACCATTATAAATCCACAACATTTCTATTAGATTCTTTTATTGACATTCGAAAAGTGGCCCGGAATTTATTTTGTCAGGAAAGTTTGCGTGCCGTTTTCCTTTCAGTGTAATTGAATTTGTCTATTTCAGAAACAAAACTTCTGTTTATGTGCCCATCTTCTTTAGAAATGGCCTTGCTATGGACTGGATAAATCTTTGTTTACTGTACGTCGTATCCAAATTTCTTTTCCTTTATTCTCTGAAATGACTTAAAAGAAATGTCATATACTCGACTTCTATCTCATTGTGCTCTTGACTTGCTTTCCTTTGTTGCAGTTTTATGAGTGACAGATTTATCTCTATCTTAAAATGTAGCGGTCATCCAATAAATTTGATGTTGATAAGTAATTTGAAATTAAAGTGGCTTGCAAAGCCAATCTTTTTCAATCTGTGTGTAATAAAATTTCTCTCAAAAGTGTTAGTGGAATGATTGAACTGTTGAAATGTATTGGATTGATATCTACATTGCTGGGACCCACTAAATTTGTTCAAAACACTTATTGGTTTTTAAGGATGTCGTTTGCATATACAGTGTACATTAGACGTGACCAACAACTCAAAAATGTACCGATGTAGATGTATATGCACATTCCTTTTGAAGTTTGGTAAACAGTTTTGTAGGCGAATAAAGAAACACAAAGAGTGGGCAATTTCAAAGCAATGAGTCGGTTAAAAGCTTCCAATTAAGATTATATTGCAATGAAGCTTTTAATGTTTTCCAACGATTTGGCTTACTTAGCTTTGGCTCTTCTTAAGATTTATATCCTGGGCTGTTTGTAGCCTCTTTAGACAAATGCAAAGCAGACAGACGAACTTACAGCCAGTGTGGGATTTAATGAATAAATACTTGAAGAAAGATGAATTGGAAAAACCTTTCCAAGAAAGCCTGATAATTAAACTCGGAGAAATGTATGCCAAGTGAGATGCGGATCTCTACATCAGCATCTTATCAAGTTTCATCAAATACAATGCGAGGCTTGTCGAGTAGGGAATATGTTAACAAAACCGAATTTCACGACATGGTAACCTTAGGCTCATTAGATTTCAGGCATATACGGTACAATGGAAATGATAAATATAAAGAAATTTCGCCTTATGAATTATTTAATTGATGTTATGACCTTTCCTACAAAGTGCTGGTGCCACACATTTATTCTATACCTAATGGAGTCTCAACTACAAGTATAAGCACATACATCCATTTGTACATGGAACATGTACTATTAAGCTGTGTTCGTTGATAATTAATACCTAGTGTGTATTGCATATTACTCTATATTATTTTTTTCCCTTTTGGCGTTCCTTGCTCTGAATATCCTACGATTATTGATACTATACGTCATCAAATTATAGAATTGAATAAGACCCACCAAGTAATATTTCAAATGCACTGTAGATCTTTTTCTCCACCCTATTTTTGATCTTAACGAGTTTTCTTGCAAATGTTCTTAGTTGAAAAAATGCATTAGCCAGAGTTCCTGAAATAGACATTTGCACTGATTGACTATAATAATGGGTTTCGATTAACAACAGACGTGCCGTTTACGTTGTTATAAGCATATATGTTACACATTACTTAGTCCTCCTGCTGCTATTATTTTAGTAAAATATGAGCCATTTTCTTCGCTGCACGTATGAAATAAAGCTATTATTTAATATGTCGTGAAACCTAAGTGAAGGGTATGCGCGGTGCATAAATTAAATGGCACGACTTAATTTCTCTTCTACAGTAATGAAAGTTTTTGAATTACGCTTGTGCATTGCAAGATTGGAGGAATTGAACGGTATAATGGATATGGTCATTTCTCCACTGAACTCAAGCAAGCGTTAGAAAAGCTGTTTGTATTCTAACAACGACATTGCTTTCGCAGAATTTGCACATAATGCCTGCAAGCTTATATTGTGAGGCTTTTTTATCCTAATTAGAATGCAGTTTTTCCTTTCATGGACGGCTTACACATTGTAAAGTGATTGCCAAGCTGCTACGAACAGTACTGAAGTTAGCCAGCGCCAATTTTATTGATTGTCTCTAAGGCTATATGAAGAAGTGTGATTGTTTCCACCAATGTTCATGTATAAACTATTTGTTTTTTCCACATACAATCACTTAAAAAACCAGCACTGTAAGCAGAGTAAAAGCTTCTTCTGGCTTAGCTGTCATTGTACATGTACATCCTTTGTGACATACTACATATACCGGTACAACGTTTGCAGAATTTACCGATCTGCATGCATGTAGGTTGTTTCTCACAGCTAAAAGAAACAATGATTTTGTCCATATTATCAATTCATGATTTCTGGAGAGTTAATAAAAGTCGGCAAAGCTTTTAGGAATCTTCCCTATACTGTACATGCAAGGGTTTGCTAACGATATTGAATCATATAATACAAAATGCAAGGTGATTTGCCATCAGATACTTCTTTTTTATTTCAACTATTCTATTAAATTGGTGTTTCATATCCCTCTGTATTATAAGTGACCTTTTCGAAGTCATTTTTAACCGACTTCCCGTTGTCCAGTAGAAGTCAAATTTGGTATACGCTCGCTCAGCTTAATTTAGCAAAACAATTGATTACATGTAGTAAAATTTGATGAATTAACGGAGTTTCCTTCACGTGTTTATTGGTCTTAACAAGAAAAAATGCATTCGATACCGCGGTCTGGCCCCGATTTCCCAACATACGCGGGTCTGATAATGCTAAATTTCGAAAGTTCGTGGTGACTTGGAAAAAATAAATTCAAAACCAACCTGCATCTAGTAAAACTAGTTTTTTTAAATTGGTGTAAGCTTTTAAAGTACTGTACACGAAAAAAGGTAGTTTTTTACGCCTTCTTGCACCAGTGTATAATTAGATCTCGCAGCCGATTTAACGAAGATTATTTAGCCCAAGTCCCAGCATAGTTAAATTTGAATGGAACTTAATGAAGAATTTTCCCAAACCTTTAATTGTTGCTACTATCTTCCAGTGGATTACGTTAGGCAAGAAATGAGCGATTAGCTTATTTAACGCTTTTAGTAAATGGCACGAAAGGTTTAGTGTAATTATCATTGGTTCTAACGAGAGCGTATAAGGGTATTACGAAGTCGAAGCTGCAGTTTTGCAATGTCTAATGCTAGATACATGTACGATAAGAAGAAAATCTGCTCGTTTAATACTAAAGTTTAATGCATGTATGATCTAAATGGATATACATGTTCTAGAAGTACGGCAAGGCCATATGCTTGAACTATTTAAATATCCCTTGATATTTTTCCATCATACTTGAAAATTAGTGCAATTTAAATGCATTTTCAATGATTGACATTTTTACATGCCTTATGCCTTCCATATATGGATTATCCATAGTATCTCGTGGTGATATTTTGATACTGAACGGTGGTTATATTTACGTAGATCGCCATTATTTAATCATGTTAACAGCATTATTTATTCCACGATTAGTGAGGCAGATATTATCTTTTGCTTCGCAATTGGTCATTGCAGTTTACTCATAATTTATTAATGCTGTATTGCGTATTTGGTATTTGCTGCTTGCAAACTTATCCATAATTAAACAGTGATGCAACTCCTACGATTGCCGGATGTCCCACAAAGCGACATCCCACTAGAAGGCGCCACCATGTACGCCATTTCAAACAGGGTTTATGTTGCTGTTCATAAGTGTTATGAATGCAGAGTTTTTAGCCACCTAGCGTTTTAATTCATCCCTAGGGATATCACTAATACGCTTCCCTTCTGCATTTTAGCTGCATCTGTTTCAAGCGGTTTATTTTAATTTCTCCATACAGACAATGGTCATTGGCGCAAGTGGTGCATGTTGATGATCTCATTAATACCTCCCAGGTTAGGCAACCCCTTTCCCTTCACTCCTACATGGCGGCCACCATTTCATCCTGCTAATGACTGAAAATAATTTATAAAATATAGCCAACTATAATAAATCATCCTGACATGAATGTCATGTTCTAGTAATACACTTTGTATTGACAACACAATGTACTATTACTAGACTATTGAAGTTTATCGTCATATCTGGTATACCCTGTAATTGTGATTTACATTACATTACCTGTGTTACAAAGTGTACAGTGTACAAAGTTTACAAAGTGTACAGTGTACAAAGTTTACAAAGTGTACAGTGTACAAAGTTTATTTCATACATTATTATGAGTTTAATGTCGAACAAACGCATTTATTTGGGCATCTAGTTGAGTTGCATATAATAAACAGATTGCTTAAGGGAAACGTGAGTACTGACAGGAAACAAACCTGAAATCCCCATCAATGGCTCGAACAAGTACCTGTACATGTTCTCGTGTAGGTGGTATGCCAATATCAAGATTGATTCCAATTATTCATTCATGTGTTAGCGTGATTTGATTTCTGGCATGATTTTAACAATTCGATAATGCTTCGCATAAATGAAAGACGAGCCCCTGGTGATGCGAAAAATTCATTAAAAACGCATTACAACGATAGACGTGTTTCATAGATTATAGTACATATTAACGGGAGATATTCTATTAAATATCTGTTTAAGAACTTGCGAAGTTAATGAATCATCAAAAATGTCTGATAATAAAGAGAAGGGGTAATTCGTATTGCTAGTTGTAAACTGAGGCCTTTGATAATATTTTCTTGATTTTACTCGTAATTTTTTAATTCGAAAATCTTTCTTTAAAATGGACAAGTTCTCGATACAAGGAAATGTAACGAATTTAATGTTTTGAACATGTATTTCAAATTATAACATCGGTGTTAGATTCCCAAAAACCACGATTAACTGAAACCCAACGTTACATGTAAATGAAAACGAACAGAACAAAATGTGTTCAATAAAAATAAGTGTGTATTACAGTGAAAGACAGAATTATAAGGTCATTAGGAAAATCTGGTTATTTTCACTCCGAATTGATCCAGCAAAATTCTACAAAGGCTTCATGATTACACTCGTATTACACCATTGTTTTTTCAAAATTATCGAATTCCAAGTAACTACAGTACAGAGATAAAACAAAATTGTAAAACATTGCATAGACAAGAGTGTGTAAGGTCACAAGTTGTGATAGCCAAAAAAAATGAAGCGTCGCACAAACAAGCACTTAAAACAGCATGACCCTTGCTGGTAAGAACCTCAAAAATGTGATTTAGCACGTCAGAATATTTTCATGACTGGTTGATATGATCCAAGCCAGGTTTCCAATACCAATACCGTGTATCTACAAGTGTATTAATGTATGCAATACAGTATAACGAGCTTTTATAAAACATCTGCCTTTCCCTATTCACTGCTTCAACTTAATTACATGTTTAATACAATTTCTACAGTCTCATATAGTCCATAATTTATAGGTTCTTTGGGCCATTATTGGCATCTAAAAGTTTAATGATCGAAAGAGGCCTTCTTTACGACGATTTAATTAATCATAACGACTTAAAAGTCCATGAAATGAGTGATACCGAATAGCCAATTTAATTGCATGATGGATTGCGGCTTATGCTTCCTTTTTATCTTGTAACAAATTGCTGGATGCGTGGCGTAGCTTGCATGATTTATTATCTGCTTTCTTTAGATAATTGATTTTCAGTTGAATAATGCAACAGCACCCATGGCCAATTACTATACACGTTGACGCAGTTTCGGCAGTTGAGGCGTGGGCCAGTATTAACTATGTCTCTGCTTCTCTATGCACTGCACAAAATCTATATTAATTATGAGCTGCTTTGCAAACAGTTTAAAGATTGCGTGTGTTTCATAGTCACGCAAGTTATCGATGCACTACATAATATAATCGATCCATTATTCTCTGAATCTGCTGCGTGTCTATTTAAGGTAATGCATTAATTTCATGTCGTTCCTCCCTATCTTATATTGTAGTTTGTATACCTATTGTTCCCCTTATCCTAAGTTTGTTTCTAAGCATAAAACCTCCTCGGAAATATTTAATACTTTTTGTAAGCAAACAGAATTACAGAAGGGAAAGAACACGTCCTTGTGCATAGGCACGACACGCACTGTTAACGGATGTTATTATCTTTCACCATTTGAAATGAACAAATTTTGATTACTTGTCCGTTTGCTCATGCATAATTGAAATTGAAGGGCTGTGTATAAATGATAGCCACGATAATAGGTGAGCTAGTGGCCTAATTATAAGGCTGATATGGCACCATAGACACAAGATAGGTGCCCATTGAAAATTGTTCATCGCAATTTTGACTGAATTTTTACATTGGTATCTTTAACAAAGCAATAAAATAATAAAATTACACTTAAAGTTAAGCAAATGTAACATAACCTATCATACATGTAAAATTTGCTCTGGAAACTAAACTGTTCTTTATATCGTCAGATCGTTTTTTTGCAATCTTAAAAATAAAAAAAAATGCTTTACGGACATTAATTATGTTGCTTCCATGCCATATGCTTCCCAAATACACATTTAATACATGTACATGTATATAAAATTTAGAGAACGGTTTTGGGCAAAATTTTTAGCCCTCGCATTTAAAAAGTAGTTTTAGATAAGGCAATTTACAACATTGTTTGAGGATCGTTTTTGTTTTTAAAGCTAATCACTAAAACAATAAACAGAAGCTAAATAATTTGTATGTTTGGTCACGGGTTTCGATTGAAAATCTGCTAAATATCATGTCGCTGCTTGGTAATGATAGGGATGAAAGTGTTTCAGGAGGATCAATTAAACATTTGCATTTGATGAGTAGTTGAATACTGACCATGTAATTTCTTATAATTGACCTAGATATTCACACAAACCAGACTAATGATCACAGATAACAGATTTACGCAGAAACTCAATACAATGTTTCAACTTACCCCCTGTGAACCCTGTTATTTCACCCCAATTTGAGATATGCCCGTTAAAAATACAGTAAAAATTCCAACTTTATAAGCTGTATCTTTATAACTTATACTCTACAAATTATACTAATATACTTGCAAAAATATTTATAACTGTCTAGCAAAGAATGTAACAAATATTGTTAACTATAATGAAATATTGTAAAACGTAAGATATGTATGACATAGCTATAAACTAATTTATTATAACATGATTTTGGAACATTGTTGAATGGTTCCCCAGATCGTTCAAGTACCTCTTTACTTCGTTATGGAAAGTCTGAAGTATGGCACAGTTATCTGCTTTTACAAGTTGATTACAAATAATGTCAACACTTTCTCAGATGCTTTCAACTTCTTTTCAAGTTGGTCAAGCTGGAGAAAAAGGAAAGGGTTGAAGCAACAATCAATGCGTATGTTAAATTCAGAGAAATACATCAATGCTTACACGTTCTTACACAGAGTTGTATTCCACATACAGTATAATCGTTGATAAGGTGCACACACATGTTTTTTAAACACCTATTGGTTCTCGAAATGTGCCTCCCTATAGTGATTCTGCATTGAATTGAATCTAGAATTTTTCATCGCACATGTTTATAACATCGCAATATTCCTATATACGTGTGCTTGCACTTTGCCTATTCCCTGATACAAATGTGCGCTAAGTATTTATATTTCAAATCCACTCGTCGTGTAGAGTTGAATGACATCTGTCCTTTTATTCCTAACATATAGCCTAAGATAACGAAACTTAAAAACAAATTCTGGATTTAGCCTGTCCAAACCGATAACGACACATCTGCTCTCTGGTGTGAAACTAATGAAGCTGGGAATGTGCCCTGATGCATTTTAAAAATACTGTCTATGAAGTCGATTTGTGCAAAAATCTGTAATCCTAGATGTCCTACATGTAAATATGATAGCCATGGCTGCGTCTGTCTATTTTCGCCGTCCCGTCTAGCCGTGTAGACAGGTTTTGAAATTGCCACTCACATACTGTAGCAGTCAAATACCAAATTAGCAACTTCACTGTCCAAATAGACAGGTAAATTTTCCAAATTTTCACAATTCTGTCAGCAAATCTACAGAGCTAATCCCAGCTAGATGCGCCTGACGCCTTTAGTTTAATATATGAAAAAAAAACATATGAAAAATATACATGAATATATGAAAAAGATACATGACATTTCATGGTTTGCAATTACTCGAACGATGGCGTCAAAAGTAGATTTCACTTAAGTTTTCATTGAGGTACGATTACTGACAGCTTCATAATCGCCCGCATCCGAGACCTTCTTTATCTTCTGAGAAATTGGTATTATATTGCGCGTTTCGAATTCACATTGTTTTAGCTCAGTATTATTATGCGATGACTGCCGCAGGACAACGTGTGTTGAATGAATAAATAATGGGTTCTAATCAAAATACTTTCCTATTCAGTTGTTCTCGAGTAGCTCAGCAATTTGCTTCTTCGTAAAAGTTGAGTTAAATCGCGAAAACAAAGGTTTGTCGTGTCATATTATTTTAGCTTATTTTTAATCGAAAAGAGAAATATAATTTCACTGAAATTGAGGAGAAAGTTTACTTGAGAGTGCTTTTGTCGTTGTGTAAATACGCACTTAGAAGTGATGTGTAATCTTTTTGGTACACACGACGGCACTATACTTATTAATTAAACCCTGTTGTCGATCTTCATATATTTCAGCATGAAGTAAAATGATGAAAAGTTGAACAATTTTTGTTCTAATAAATGTTGTCCTAGTCTAAACTACCGGTCTGAAAGCAAATTTGAAAATATTTCAGTTATAACTTTCGGTTGTGCCTTTATATTCTTCAATGTGCACGTACATGTACATGCTCTGGAATAAAAATAAGCAAGTATTCTTATTGGCATCCATTCTAAAAAATAGTAGTAAACTTTCATGGTTGCATTTGTGAGAAAGTGTTTTCAGGGCGCCTTGCCTATATTGATAGTGGGTGAGCGGAATTCTGCGTTATATCATTGCTTTTGGAATGACATTTTCATGCGTTTACATGTATATCTATCTTGCAGATTGCATGCCCAAGATGCAAAGCGCGTGTAAAACTTCTTTATTTGCGCTATCTTGAAGGAAACATGTCACGGTTATGAGGCAATTTCTGGGGGATAATCGGAATGTCGATTTTGAAAGTGAAAATGTGGCAGCTGGCGATGTCTGATTCATGCTCATTCTTATGGATGGAGTAGAAATATGAAGTTCAATACGTAATAAAGCTAAACACACACACCCCACACGTACATGTACTCGCCAATGACGTCATTATGTCAAGGACTTTTTTGCAACACGCTTTCGGTTCAAATAGCTCGGAATAAAATCATTAACCGATATATGAAAATGTTTAGCACATTATCATATGCGACATTCCAATCGGTGCAGTTCTTGATGAGTATATTCGTTATGATTCACATATTATCCAGTTCAGGCTCAGATCCGAATTGTAAAGCCTAACTTGTATGAGATAATTTTCAAGTGGTACTTTAAAATACCGTCAGGCCTGAAAGGGTTATATCACAGAACTAGAATCTCCAGATGAAATTATTACGTGATATTTTGAATTAAAACAACTCTATAACATGATGCTTGAATAACCAATTGTTTCATAGCTTTGTCAGAAACTGCAGTGAATAAATTACTCTTGGGGCTGACGTACGCTCGTAAATTGAATAGATTGAAAAAAGTTTAAAATCGTCAATTTTTTGTTCTTATATTATCCAGCGTCCATTCGTTAATTTTTCTAATGTCTTTTTTATAAACTCAAAGTCAAATGATTTTAAGTAGGACTCGTTGATGTATTTCGGTAGTTAGACGATTTGTTAAAAGTTGTAGGGCAAATAAATTAGATTGCAGAGGAAACCGCTTCTAAAATATTCTGTAAACCCTATTGAAGTCTGCATGGTTATAATCGCATATCAGATTGAATTTTATTTGTAGTGATATAAAAACTGTGACGATTTACGTTGAAAATGTATGATCATTTTATGCGATTGATCAAGACTAAAGGACACCCTGCATTTAAGGCCGTTATTTTTTGACATGTCCAAGTTCGCCACCCAAACAGAAGAAATTTCTATAACAATATCAAAATTCGTGGTTTTAGGAAACAGTTGTTTTACATACTGCATATATGTATTCTTGGTATGGTGACAGGTAATACCGCAATGCTCCAGAGCAAGCAGTGATTGCTCACCGTATTAAGCATCCCAGGATTTCTTGCTTTCAGTTTCCTTTATTGGCTTGAAATACAGTATAGCGTAATTGGTATATATGAAGTAATTATTTCAACGTGAGTCAGATCAGTGACAAAACCATTTTAATAAAAAATCAATGTTGATTTTCAGCACGAATGGTTTAGGTTAGCATATTACAGTAGATTACTTAACGGGAACTCTATTCTTATTTCTACTTAATGCAAGATTGTTTCAATTTGTCTAACATGCAGTGTATGTGGAGAAAACTTGTTTCTTGCCAAGGACAAATGCTGAGGGACAGAAATTAGGATTACTGTTTTTATGTTAATAATCATTCATTGTTTGGTTTCACCTTGTATCTTCATCTTCGTTGCAAATAATAATAATAATGCGCTTTATTTAAAAAAGGAAAAAAGGTCCATGATGATAGAACAAACCAACACTGATACACATCCATAAAGTAGATAAAAAAATAATTAAAATCCATGTCACCGTGAACCCACACAGGTATGAAACTGATTGAGACCAGTTAAAAAGTACATAGAATTCTTTGTGAAGATCAAAACTCATGGTAAGAACCAGCCAACACCACAGGTTTTATTTGGTGATTTTGCTATAGAAGGCATTCTACATAAGAGTAAAACTGATTAAGATTTTGCATAGCATTAGTTTTGAGTTAAATTTAAACACTGTTTGCATATAACTTAAGACATAACATACGAAGTTGCGTCCTGAGGATGGTTTTTCTTTATAGACCATGTCTGATCAACCACTGAAGTTGCTCGGTTGAGACCCTGAATTGGAAAAATTTTATTCAAGCATATCCAGCATCCGGTTGTGGGATGATAAGGGCATTCCTTCTCTACTGGCAACCATGGCACCATATCGATTTCCAATGTTCAAAGTCTGAAACTGGACTTGACTTCCTGTTCAATTTGTAGTCGATGTGACAAACGCTGTGACAAAAACTACGAAGGATGTGCCATGCATCCTTTTTCACGTAAACTAAAATTACTATTGTCACGCTCTACAGAATGTTGGGAATTAAAGAACGAATCCGAATCGGATATGTGTTGGAAAAGTTAAAGAAATAATTCAGCTGATTCATTTGAAATAACGTTTTAATAACGCTATAGTAATTTCATTTTTCATTGATATCGAAGAACCACCTCAGCTTAGCGACTACCAGTCTCCCCTTTCAGAGAATGAGAGTTTCGTAACATGTGGTAATCGAAAAGAAAATGCCAATTGGTGCTAGACCTTCGCTTCTGCTCGTTCAACGACGTTAGCGGTGTTTGTTGTGTGTGAAGTGCCGTTGGAAGTTATAAAGTCGGCTCTGTGCTATGCACGTGCTCTTTTTATTAAAGGTTTCATATTCAATGTAAATTTGGATGGATTTTTCGATTGTTGTCAGTCAACTGAAATTCGCCTGGACAGTGTTCGAACTGCTCGGGGCCGTGAAATTCTTGTTCTGCAGTGGATTTCGAAATACAGTATGTGATTTAGTTGCTGTTTAACTTTGCCGTCAACTCGCTCAAGGTGCCACGTATATTCGGTTGTGACGAATTTGGTTGTTGCCATGTCCAATGAAAGCCTAGATGGTACACGTAGGTTGTAGGAAGGCTTCAATCTGTCTCCACAGCAGGTTAGACGAAATTTTTCAAGACGTAATACTTTATTGGCAATTGCCATTCCTTGTTTTTTGTATACACTGTACTTATGTTTTCTGTTGGTTTGAAGTCCGGTTAGTGTTAGGGGCCATCCGTAAAGGACGTCCGGAAATTTTCATGGTTTTTAGACCCTCCCTCCCCCCTGTTCGGTTTTTCATAACCCACTCCCCC
>JAQGAF010002931.1:0-19821 GCA_034687865.1 Kryphioiulus occultus
AATTCTGCCCAGTGAAAGTCTGGCCATCTGGCACAGATCTAGGTCAAGAAAGTCGAGTTTTTGGACGTGAACCGTTATCAACAGGTTTACTACTCGTTTTAAAAATCCCAATCGTAAAATTGTGCAATAGAAACCTAGGTTACCTAACCTTTCATTTATCCCATGGTATGGTACTCCCCCTCGTTTATCAAAAATAATCAAAATCTAATTAGCATGAAAACGATGGATAGCAATTAGCAATCTGGTGCTAGGACCACCTACCTGTTACCTGAAAAAAATGATAAATTGGTAATAAATTTGCGCAATATCGCACATGGCAACCCATCGCAACTAACACGAACCTTTCAAAGTGTTCGAAAACCTGATTGTGATGCCATCGGTCACGAGGTAAAAGTTCTTCAGGTCCAGAGGAAGGTGCACAGAATTTCTCTGAAAAGAAAATTTTGAGTTAGACATCAAACTCAGGTTCATATCGCTCAATAGATGGCACACGTACTTATGGTACAAACGTCATTTTTATTTTCAGTTTTCAAAATTAAACCAAACTACGAATTCGCCAAACTTGAGAAAACATGGGAGAAAGAAAATAACAGTATTCATAAATCGCGCTGGTCAACCCCTCATCAACAGCCTCAGCGCCACCTAGTGCCAATGGCTTTTCGGAAATTTTAAAATGTATAATTAACGAGTGTGCTAAGTTTCATATTTACATTATCTTACTGGCAGATTTCACAATTTTGCCAGACAAAAGTGATGACACGT
Source organism: Kryphioiulus occultus (assembly GCA_034687865.1). Lineage (NCBI taxonomy): Eukaryota > Metazoa > Arthropoda > Diplopoda > Julida > Julidae > Kryphioiulus > Kryphioiulus occultus. The sequence goes on from JAQGAF010002931.1 coordinate 763, forward strand.
TAATTGAGCATAAATTTGTACCAGAATTTTAGCAAAAATGATTAATTTTACCGAGAAATAAATTAGAGTTGCGGATAAATTTGAACCAAAATTCAAGCAAAAATGACTGATTTTAGTCACATAAACGCACATTCTCAAAATAAACTCGCCATAGATTTTTTTGCAAAATGATTGACAGATGTTAATTTTAAACAGAATTTGTACCAAATTTTTAGCAAAAATTATTAATTTTACCTATATAGCACCACCAAGCGAGCAAAAATGACTGCTTTTTAGTCACACAAATAAACATTCTCAAAATAAGCCAGGCATAGATTTTGTGCAAAAATGATTGCCAGATGTTGCTATCTTGTTGATTTGAAACCAAGTTTGCACCAAAATTTTAGCAGGAATATTAATTTTACCAACAAACAATTCGAATTGAGCATACTTTTGCACCAAAATCCCAGCAAAAATTACTGATTTTATCATTCTCATGCACATTTTCAAAATAAACTCGACATAGATTTTTACCAAAATGATTGCCAGATGTTGAATTGAGACCAAATCCTTGAAAAACTCTAATGTGGACTAATGATTAGGCCAACCTCCACCCTAAGATGATGACATGCTACTTGAACGTAATTCCAATGCCAAACCAAAACCAAAACGAAATTTGTATTTTTGCCAACCTTGGTAAATATATTACGCGATTATAATAACACGGCACATGGCCACGTTCCGTTCCACACCAAAAAAGATAACGTTCCAAATTGTTCTACCTGTTCCCAAGCAGTGATAGCAGACTTTTCCACTCCGTTACTTATTTCGAATCGCACGTCCAATCCGGCTTCGGAACAAGATCCTGGAATGGCCAAAAACGAGAGTAACTCTTTCGCCATAGCCAGCTTCTCCATTGTTGACATGGTTGCCATGGGAACGTGGAAATGGGATGGAATCTGGCACTTGAAAATTATGCAAAACTGATGGAGTTTTCAAGAAGGTTCGATTGAGCCAGGTTTTCAGCAAACTGTAACTTTACTGGTTTTCGCTTTCTAAAATAAGGTTTTACTCAATAAATGTAGTCAGAAAGTCGTACATCAGTAAGGCAAAATACTACGGAACATACTTCTGCTCCAAATTATTATAACTGCTAAATATATTTGTCACCAAGTACAGAATGAGCCTTTTACCAGTGCTTAACTTGATTTTCAAATTTATAAATTCCGCCTATTATTTAGAAATAAATAAATTTGGCAAATTGAAAATTCAAAAGAGATGAATTTGTGCAAAAACTCGACTTTGGCCACGTTAAATTTCGAGCGAATTGCACAATTTTACCCAACTTAATTTATTCTTTTATAAACAAACGGTGCAATTTATAAATTTAAAAAACAAGTTAAGCACTGCGAAAATATATGGTGCGATAATTGTGGTGAATATATTTAGCGGTTGTAATAATTTGTAAAGCAAAATTATGTTCAGAAATTTCTTGCCTTGTGGACACGCATGTACATGTACAGTAGTTGTGTACCTAATTAAATAAAAACGATACTAATGAAATCCTCGTTGACAAACTAGTGCAAATATATTTTTGAAAAGTCAATTTGAAAGCTAATATCGAAATGTAGAGGGATTTTGGACAAAAGTAGTTGAGAGAAAAAAAAAACAGAAAATGACAAATCTTGACAATTTGGTTTCTGAGACATTTTCTTTTCACAAAAAAATTGAGAAAGGAAAGTCCAGATTATTGTTTTAGCGGTTTAGAGGGCAAAAGGATTCTTGTAGATAATAAAACCACTTCCATAATTTTGTAGACAGTCGGTCTTGTAACAAATATGTCAATAAAGTATGTGCAATACGAGGATGTACAAGTTTAACGAAATCCTGTCGCAATTGTCATCGCGACAGTAATTTGAAACGTCCTTGTGAGGTTTCTCACTTTCCTCAATTGATTCATGTAATTTCAAATAACTCCAAGGAATTAACGCACATGTTAAAGGTTTGAGTGTTCGCACCAAACTGGGTTTAGAAATTAGCACACTAGCAACTTGAACTGTAATTCAGGAACTAGCATACTAAGCTTAGTTTAGTCTCCGGGACGTACAATAGAATTCCAAACTGAGTGTAGTAAACAGTACATGTCAGGTTAAGAGTGGACTTTTCACTCTGCCCTCTATATACTGGCATTTTGTAGCTGATTTACTACTCGTCTACTGTCGCATATTATAGTTCCCAAAGAATTTGGCTACGATTCTTCATATTCATCACAATTTAATAGAACTTACCTAGAAAACTAACGTATCTATGTAATCTAATATAATCTATAAAAATGCACAAATTTAGGCACAAATTCAAAATCGAACGTGCTCTAATTCCATCTTCAGTTCATAAAAAACTGAAGATGGCGTATTAATACACGTCCTACTTACAAATAAGTGATGAGGTTCAAAATGTCCACTAGATGGCAGAGTGAAAAGTCCACTCCTAACTTGACAGTGCCAAATAAAGTAATTTTTGTTTAATTGATTTTTTTTTCAAATTTCTGCCATTTTAAAACTTACAGGAGGTTGGAAAAACTAATTTCGAGCTAGCAAACAGAAGAATTTGTAAAAAAACAGCAAAATGAATCACTACGTTAAAATATTTACTTTTTCGTGAAATGAAATTAAGTTATTTCAGATTTTATGGGCGTACTGTTGCAAGCAATCTGGAATTCCTCAAAAAGATAAAACATATTTTTTTGCAAAAAAAAAAACATTATGTGCTGATAGTGACTATTTTGGAACAATTCGCCGTGCAGATAACGTTAGGCATTGTGTCCTCTGACAAGTAAGAATTCGAAACTCGACGATTAAATGGATTCTTAACCTGTATATTTAAACTTAAATGGATACTTTTTAGTTAACTAAATCTTGCGAATTTCTGACATTTATGCCATCATAGAAACACTGACCATGAAAAATTTGTCGGTATTTTTTTCCGTGCAGACTGTAAATGAAAAAAGTCGTTAGCCGAGTCTTCAACTCCATTTCCCGGACATTTCCAGATTTTCCAGACACTCAGAATTTAAAACAATTTAAAACAAACTTTACGGATTTAAAATATTTTACTCCAGAAAGGGTTAAATCATGTGTTTAGCATATCACATCATGAAATGATGGGTGTTGGTCCACAATTTTGTAAAATGAAATAATCTGTAAACAAGGGAATGCTGTAGGCGAAATTTTTAAAAAAAATAAAAGAAATAATGGATTTTTAGTGTATTAATATTAATAACGATGTGAATACTAGTGGGAAACCACTAAATCTCAAACGCTGCATTTTTGTGGACTACTACTTTCGAAATGTTAAAAGATTACAATGAAGGAAATGTTGAATACCTTTTGATCGACATAAAAATTTGACAAGTAGCCTACTGCCATACTTAATATTTAGGAACGCAAGCCATAGGCCAAATATTTAAACAAAATTAGCAGAAATAATGAATTTTGCATTTTAGTGGATTTTTCATAAAAAATATTAGGAAATGATAATAAAAACGCCATAGGTGAAATTTTCATAAAAAGTAGACCACAAAACAGCTTTTCTAATGCTTTCCTTAGATACAAATACCAATCAAAATTGTTGCTCCACAAAAAATTCCAGAAAATTTAACAGTTTCCCTGTCTTTTTCAGACCAAATCAATTTCCCTGAATTTTCCAGATTTTCCTGTAGTCCTGTAGATTTTCTAGTAGTCGATTGCTCATTAAAAAATGTAAGATCCACATCATAACAATTGTAAAAACAACCATCATAATCAGTAAATTGTTCCCCGTACCGACAGAAGGTTTGAATAAATTACAAAAATATCACTATTTTGAAACCTGTCTCTTTTTTTTTCGGAAATATTACATGGCCAACATAAGACCCAATCTTTCGTGGAAAACACTATACAAATTAAATAGTGATATGTACCACAAGGGGACCTCAAAATGTCCATTAAAAATCACATGAGCCTACATCAGATTGCAGAATTTCTCACACGTTTTCTAATTCAAGAAACCGAAGAATATGAACGCCACAGACAGTGAGAGAAAGATGATGAAAATAATGGCGAATTATTCCAAATTTGATATCGACCAATAAGGTGGGATGTGGCGAACATTATGAAGCATGTAAGGTGGGGCCGTGCACATAGCTAAATTGAAAATTGAAAAAGAGGTAAGGAACAGATAAGGAAAAGGTCACTGATGTGCTTAGCTAGAGCTGAACAAGTTAAAAACAGGATTGGATAAGCATGATTAACAAGAAAGAAGAATTTGCAATGATGCTCAAGAAGAAAAGCTCAAATCGCACAAATCACACCAGTCTTGAAAAAGATGGAAAGTTGTTTAAAATATGAAGCCAATGAAAACAAATTGTGATTGAAGGAACTTTGACAGAATCGCATGCAATATCAACATGGCTCCAAATAAATGCCAATAAGCTGCATGATCTTATCAAACAACATGACTGGATAGCTGAAGATAGAAAATGCTTCGGTCAGCCAAATACAGCATACAATTTCAAAGATGCCTGAAATCGCTTGGAGACAATGAAGGAATTGTCGAAAAATGGCACGCAACATTGCATGAACCAGGACTTTTGTACAAAACTAGATTTGAAAGTAGACAAAAGTGCAAAACGGCCAATCTTTAGAACCGCCCAACACTCATTAGTTACCTACTTCAGCGCGGTTCAAAAATAAACCAATTTACGTATGACTAATCTGGGTGGCGGGTTTGGCGGTGGCTGCAGTTACCTTCGGTGGCTGTCGCTTTTCCGCTTCTGCCGGCAGGGCGACCGTGAGGTTGTCCTCCTTCTGAAATTGTCAAGAAAACAGTGAGTTCACAGAAAATTACATCAAAACAAAAAAAGAAGTCCATTACATAACAACACTAAGAAGTTTGAGAAATGCATGTGTTCACACGGGAATTGTGACCAAGGAATGACACTTTATTGAAATTAAAATTTATTAAAATTCATAATTTAGTCCTGGTTAATGTCGAAGCCTTCATGAAATCGAGGATTCGTCAAATTGGGAGTAACGGCCATTTATTCCCATTAGTTTACATACAGTAGCGGCAATTTTGGTCCGAACATTTGGCCACCACTGTATATGTCGATCATATGAATGAGAAAAGTCAAAATTAAATGCAAGGCAGATAATTTGGTAGATGAATTTATAGGGCAATTCTACAGAATACTGAAGGTTTTAAGGGGGTAATCTTCAGGGTACATACCAAAACTTGTAACTCAATTTCCTCGCCTTTCCCTGACTTAGCAAATAAAAATATCATATGCAAGTAAAACTATTTTCCACACTTTGCACATTCAAGTACATGTAAAAAGTATCTAATATTTTTCAGTTTCAATGAAATATTTTTTTTTAAAAAATCGCATTTTCATTCGTCGCAAATAGGCAAAATTTTCACAAAAACTAGACCAAAAAAAATTCTACAAAAAAATTATATGGGGGTATGGGTGTTAATATTAAAATGAGCGCAATGCCTGCAAATTAACATTTAAGAGAACACCGTAGGCGAAATATGTAAAAAAATTTTTTTGCCCTAATGCAATTTCGAAGACATTCTTAGGAAATATTAATATTCAAGAGAAGGCCCTTTTTGTTTTTAAAAACAACTAGACTAGAAATAAAATTTAATCAGGCGAAATTTTTAGAAAAAAATCAGATCTTAAATGATGAATTTTAGACAGTACCTGCTATATTTTTTTTTTGGCTATGGCACTTTTCAGTAAAATATAGGAGCACTTGACAAACTGTTTCCTTGACCAATCCAAGCAATTGTTCCTCAATTTGAACATATTTCTACGATGGATTTTAGATCGTTTCTTTAAAAGGGAATGCCGTAAGCAACAAATCAGTTTGGCATTTTAACGATTCTGGTAAAATGAAACTCCATAAATTTGAGTTGAATTTCTTTGAACAGGAATTCTTTGCGTTCTTTCGATTCGTTATAAATTTTGTGACTTTTAGGAAAAGAATTCAATTCAATTCAGTACCCTACAATCAGTAAGTGACACCAATTACCCCCTTCGATGCAATCCATCAAACAATTTAATTGGCAATTACCACCGCATTTATTTGGATATATCACCATCATCAATGTTAAATTGAATTTCTTGAAGCTGTCCTTTGGAAGAGAATTCAGACTTCTGATGGCATGCAAGAAATAACACCAATAGTTTGGATCCGAATGGGCTCGGAGTTCCATAACAGGGTGTGTACTGGATTTGATATTGCAAATTCCATGGCTTTTCCATGACTTCAAAACTGTTTCCATGCCTATGTTTTATGTCTTGACTAAAATGCGATTTTCAGAAACATTATCTACCACTGTGGCGACATGATTATTGTCCAAAAACAAGCATTTTTTTTTACAAATGAAGAATTTAACCCCACATTTTTATTTTGTGAATCAATGAAAAGACAAAAATTCCATGACCATGTTGTAAATGTCATTACTTTTCCATGACCCTAATGTAAGTTTCATGACTCTCCATGACTTCCATGACCTGTAGACACCCTGCATAAGCAAATTGGAATGACAGGTTCTACCACCACCGTGGTTTTCTTGAAAGATTCTCTCCACCAAATTGGAATTCCCTGATAATAGCCAATTTTTTCATAAAGACAAATGCATAGAACCTCCTGTCTTGATCGCAACAAGAATTTTGCAATATTACCATGACTATTACCTTTCGTTCGATTAACTTTCGGGCAATCTCAATTTAAATAAGGAAGCATCGAAAAAAGGATGGACATTCTTTACCGTTTGCGTTTCCGGTCCGAAAGGCTGGCCTGTCCACTGTCTTCACTCTCCGAGTGAGAGCAGCAGCTACCGTCGCTGGAACTGGAAGAGCTGGAGCCGCTCGAGCTATCAGATGCCACGCCCGTAGCCTTTCTTAGGTCAATGCGGTCTGCAATGGCTGCAACATCCGGCCTCTTGTTCTGTGAAAAGAAATTGGTTGTAAGTTTAATCTAGACCCATTCAGTTCTAAAGACAGTATGCAGGCTGTCAAGTAGTACAGAGGTAGAATAATACAGGAAATATAGGAAGAATATAGGAAAAAGATAAAAAAATTTAGGATTTTTTTTGAAAAAATCAGCAAATTACTGCAGCTTAGAGCAATTTCCAGCTTTTTAATAGTAATTGCTCAAGTTGGTATACAATTTTTCACACTTTCTCACATGCAAATATCAGATTTTTGTTCACATTTCTTCCAATGTAAATATTTGATTTGGTTTAAAAAGTTGCACCGAATATTTCAGAAAAAAATTAACATTTTCATGAACGTAATTTTAGAATGACAGATTTATCCGACCCATGTACTATTGAGAACGCTGTAGGCAACTTTTTTACACAAAACTAGAACAACTAGTGTAAATATTAACATTAAAGAGAACGACGTAGGCGAAATTAAAAACACTGAAACTACACTGCATTTTAAAAGACATGCTGTAGGCGATTTTTTAAAAAAAAAAATAGTGCTGTATACAAAAGCGAGGCCACAAATGATGGATTTCAAATTTCTTTTCCAAAAAATTTAAAGTGTGTAAAAACAAATATTTAAGAGAACGCCATAGACGATGTTTAAAAAAAATAGCCATAATGCATTTTTAAGGCATTCTTGAAAATATCAAAAATCAACAATGTCATAGACAATTTTTTGTAAAAAAAGTAGAATTTTTTTTAGAAAATCCAGATCTCAGTTGATGAATTTGAGCCAGTATCTACCATTATTTTTCTTTGTCACAGCAGTTTGCAGTAACATAAAGAATTTTTCTAAAAAAAATATAGGCTATATAGGAGTACCTCAAAAAAAAGAAATATAGGAATCACTTGACAGCCTGCAGTATGCCATGAATTTATGGATTTAAAAAATAATTTCCAACTAATTCATCGACAACAGCAGTCCCGCATACCTTTAGAACGTAATACCACTTTCTGGACAGCTTTGGCCTTCCCCGCACCGACTTGTGCCACACAATGGGAAAATTCGTCACACTACAGAAGTTCTGCGTTACAGCTATCGTCACCGTCAAATTGACTACCACGTGCCACCAACCACCTGGCACGAACACAGTTTCTCCTGGTTTCTGAAGGATTTCCACCTAAAAAAAGACAGTGGTGATGAGGCAAAGTACACTCGTGGAATGTGTTCCCAAAGAAGTACGAGTATTCCTTACTGGTTTACAGTCTTGCGGCCACGATGGCAGCTGCGTTCTAGGATAGACGTACTGGAACCACGTTACAGCCTCATCGGGATGTTTGCCGCCTTCTTCGGGTCGCACCTTGACAAGCTCCCGTGGTGTATGCGTGGGTAAAAGGCACCATCTAGAAAACGATTCAAACCCGCTTTAGAAATCTTGATAAAATCCAACAACTGTCCACATTAAGTAAATAAGGCTAAATGGTTATCCGGCAATGCAGGACAGGAATAGCGTCACCTTTTATAACCACAGACTAAGGCATTCCACGCACTAGTCCCCAGTGGGTCTATGTGGATTCCAGTTCCCGACCGCGTCGACCCCATGACAAACCACCGGTAGGGTGGCCGTTTGTCTTCGCCGGCATATTTAAATAGGTCATCCCGGAAATAGACAGGAATTTCATAATCATCTAATAATTTGTTCTTCCTTGCATTCTGAAATTAAGCATACCAAAATTTAATGTACCATTTTGCTTAACCAATGTTATTAAGCATCAGGCTGTCAAGCAGTGCGGAGATAGAATATAGGAAATTTAGGAAAAAGGAAAAAAATAGGAAGAATATAGGAATTTGTCAGAGAAAAATGTAGGATATTTGAAGGGGGTCTGGAGGGCAGTACAGGGTGTCTAATAAAGCGACAATTCATTTTTCCAGTATATTTTCAAGATTTTCTTGTACACATTTAAGCTTTTCAAACATATTTCTACGAAAATTTTAGAAAAATTATCAATTGAAGAAAAAAAAACACTCACAAAATGATATATTTTAACTCGTATCTTTAAAAATGCTAATAATAATACAAATTAAGAGTACACCGTAGTATAACGGAAATAATGGATTGTAGGTATCATATGGAGGGCATTTTTCACAAAAAAATATCAAGAAAAAGTTCCAATGTTATTTCCAGTATTTGCATTTTGTAGTATCAAAAAAAATGCAGTATATTTCCAGGTTTTCCAGCCCAGTAGACACCGTGCAGTAGCAACCCATTTAGTAATATTAATAATTAAGGTAATGCCAAAGACGACAATTTTTAACTTTACATGAAAGGTGTTTAGTGTATATGGCTAAAATGCTTTTCAGAAAATTAATAGTGATGGGAATATCAAAATACAAATATTCTGTGTGTTAATTAAGTAATAATTTAGCAACACCGAAGGCTAACTTTTTAGGAACAAATGATGAATTTCGCATGTATCTATAAAAAACTTTAGTAATATTAATTATTAAACGAACGACATAGTTCAATTCTAAATTTAGGCGTGCAGCAGGCAAAATTTTTTTTCGAAAAAAACAGATCTCAAATGATTAATAAATTTTAGCTAAAAAATAGGAATACTTGACAGCCAGAATAATCATCCAAGCAGGTGAGCAAGACCTACCTCTCCATAACTGCTATCGAATATATATAAAGGACTATCGTCTCGATTATTTTTCATATAATATACAAAATATTTCATCTTCATCTTAACGCTGTAGCCTTCGTTATCTTCCCCGCACTTGAATCTCTGGTTGCGATACTTGCATCCTAGCCTCTGCGGGCAGAAAACATACAGTAAGAATTTTACATTTTCTGAGTCTGCATCTCAACGCCGACACTTACCTGCATGTTCCATTTCTCTTTTGCTCGCCAATTGTCCTGTACACCAACAATCACGACTGGTTTGTAGGGTTTCTCAAAACGCTCGATGAAGTCCTCGACGGAGAGCTCGTTAACATGAACCCGCTCAACGTTGTCCTTCACAGAGTCTAGGCTTACGTCAAAATTTCTCGAGTACTCCAGGGCCTCCCAGCTTTCCTCGCTATCCAGCTCTACAAGAAAGAATTTAGTATCATACAATGAAAACCATAACTAATTATAAAATTAAGAACCACAGTACAGAATGAATCAATCCAGTGTGGGTATGTTAGGTAGGCCAATGCCATCAAATTCTACACCTGATAAATAAAATAATTTTTTTATATGTATTTTTGCGTAGGCTACAGCAACATCACAACATACATGTATTTACCTTTTTCTCCAAAATGTTGAAATTAATATAGCATAGAGACACTATTGTTACGCATAACTTTTCACAAGTTTGGCCTTAGGTGTGAAACAATAAGGAATTTACACTTACGAGCAAAAAATTCGGGCCAACTGCATGTATTGACCAAAGCTTTGTTTTTTACATCAACCAATTGTCCGATTTGAATTCGAGAAAGTGTGTTATTTAGAGAATTTATTCCTCCTTGAAATTTGTCTAGTGTAACCTAGATCACCACTGATGAAAAGCCTCCAAAGGCCAGTGGCTACGAAAGCCATACACTGCATTCGACATCAAAGGTGTTTGGATACAATGTTGCTGGATACACGCTTATCAGGATCTGACAGGCAAATTGTATGTCGAAACTCTTTTATTGCCACAGGGGGTACAAGAATGCATATGTCACAGAAATGCCAATACATGTGCCCTTGATTCCAAAGGATTGCACCCCAGTTATGCAAAACCAATATCATTAAATTTAAACACCCTTTAAGGACGAATAAATTCCCTAAATAACACACTTTTCAGAGTTTAAATCGGACATTTTGTTGATGTGAAAAAAGCACATTTGTGGGCAATACACGCAGGTGGCCCGTATTTTTGGCTCGTTAATGTGAATTTAAACTGATTTGATATTAGACAAACAAAAGCACTACGTTCTTGGTGGCGAATTCCATCTAAATCCCCATAAACCCAAAATACTGCAAATCTTTTCACTTACAAAGCAACGAATAATCTACCAGGACGCCAGCAAGTTACAATAAACAATTCTTTGTTTGCATAAGTTATCATGATAAGAATGTTCCAAAGTGAACAGCCTCATCACTGCATATGAATTGAATGGCTCTTAACAATCACGACCACGACGACATCAAATGCACAAATGTACGTTACGAGCAAATTCTCAAAAGCTGAAATAACCTGATAGTAGGGCTGATATTACAAATCATACTAACATGATTTTAGTTGCATAAGAAGAGCATAACGTGAGCATTACCACCAATGATAATTAATTTCTCGTTTGGGGCAGTACGGATGAGGTAATTAACGTTTACGTAGGCCTCATCTTTATTTTAGAACTCAATTAGACTAAATAATTTAATTTTATGAATAGGCCTATATCTGTTAAGATGTGACTAGTCACGGAATCTGCAATACAAAACATATGTAAATTCTGAGGTTTGGCCAATCATAAAGTAAAGGCTCAGAAAACAGTAAACAGGCTAACAATGCAGCAGCTTTCAGCAAAGGTACTTCCTCATGATTAGAAGCTGAATTGAATGAAGTTATATTTAGATCTATTGCCATGCACCAATGCACACATCAACTGACAACTATAGAAATAAACGTACAGCAATTGGTAGGTGGCAGTCTTACATCCAGCCACTGCTAAGTAGCACTTCAAAAACTGACAAAAATATCCCAGTATGGTAAACTAAAATTCTAAAGGATTGTCAGTAGATGCACTATTTTGATGAAATGACAACCACCTTTTTATTGCGACTTGTGCATAATTGTGATCAAATGGGGGTAAACCTCATCACATCACCAAGGAGCTAGATGTCTATTATTTGACTGAAGTCGGCTACCAAGACATTTTGCTTAGGAAAAGTTCAATTCCTAAGCAACATGGCATTTTCATCTAGGATACTTTATTGGGTGGCATAGCATTGTTCACATTCTTTTTCGACCATATTCGCACTGTTTACTGTAATCTGCAACGAGAAATCGCTTGTTTTCCTTGGCTAAGCAAGATGATGAGACTGAAATAAAATTTTAGAGGGTAAACTGATCCAATACCACTCCTAATGATTGCAAAACCGAAAGTCTCAAAGTTCGAATAGCGTGTGTTCGACGCAGATTTTCGGCGCCTAAAAACGTTCAATTTCAGATTAAAACTGCAACCGTACCTGGTCGAGCCTTTCTCTTGGCTTCTCGGATTCGTTTTCTACACCTGATTTCGTCGATATCATCAGCATCCCTTCCAGAAGACATCGAAACTACTCAAGAAAATTTCAAACAGACGACCATCAAGGATTCAAACGCAAAATAACAATTCGAATAACAACCGCCGATTCCATTCTCCCCGTGTGAAGCCAGTTCGGGGATGCAGCAGCGTCACCTGGGAGAAACAACCACTGAGCGGTCGCCATCTTGAGACACTTATCGGAAGTAAGCGGGAAAAATCAAACAATTCGACAACTCAAAAGCAGGTATTTTTCTAAATAAAGAAATTGAAAAATCACAAGGAAAAAAATTATTTGTTTATCGATTGTTTGAATTGGGTTGACGAGTATGGTAATCGCTGTTGTAAACGTTTTGTTATTCCAACTTGATATGAATACATAAGGATTTGGAGTATACTCACTGTAATTCAAATATCAACTCATAGAGGTGGTTAATTACTGCAAAACAGTTACCATGGTGACAACAATTTCTGGAAACGAAATTCCCTGAATTTTTCAGGTTTTCTAGGGCCCCTACATTTTTTGGGTAAAGGAATTATATTTTAATGATTAAATGTGTGCCGCAGTTCTATTAAAATCCTACAACAATTCTATAAAAATCATTTTAAAGACCTACATTTTCCTTACACACCGATAACCTGGAAGATGACTGTTAATTTCTATAAAAGCAATATTTTTTGTATTACTGGAACAAGAATAATAGAATAATATTAACTAGATTTATAGAAAAACAAATCTCAAATGATATTTTCATTGAATTTTCTTAGTGGAAATAATAATAATGAAAGGAATTTTTTAAGAATTTATTTAATATAAACTAAAGATCACCAATTTAGACCCTTTCGAAAATTTCAGAAAGAATGCATTAATATTGAAAAATTAGCACCATAGATGATAACTGAATAAAAAAATTACCAGAAGGAACAGATTTTAGGTTCATCACTAGAAAACGTTTTTCAGATAAATTAATAACAAAGGCAACACAGCCGGCAATTTTTTTTAAAACTAAATGACCAATATAATGCACATTGTAAGCAAATGCACATGCGTTGCAGGCAAAATTTTTAGAAAACCTTACATCATAAATGCTGAATTTTAGGGGTAAGGCGGAATTGAATATCAGACAATCATTTCTGTGCTGAGGTCCCAGAATTATTAGGAACAAACACAAAATACAATTTTGATACTGAAAAACTCCAGGTTTCAACGCAAAATTCCTTCATACGTTCCCACCCAGCTAGTTGTATTGTTAATTTACCTTTGAATTTCTCCTGCAAATTTTTAATCGTCTTCCACAATTTTTTGTTGCTGTTGTATCAGTATCATCTTGTATTTCTTTGGTTATTTTGGCTTTGAAAACATATTTTCTGAAAAAAATGCATGTTTATTTTCTTTAAAATGCACGCAATTAATGATTTGGGGCGGTCAGATACAGGTACTTGAAAAGAAATGCAGTGTCAAAAACCCAAAAACCCAAAAACCGTTTTGACCGTTTAAAAAAGTATTGTAGATTTTTTAAGATACATAAAAATATTTTTGAATCTGGCAAAATACCAGGTTCGTCATTAAAAATATCAACAATTGTTAAATTAAATTACCACCTTTGGTTTTAACACCCCAGACAAATATTTGGACACTTATGTGGCCTTTAAATTAATTTTATTCAATGATTTTATTCATGTATTCTGTTTTTTGAGAATTTTTGGGATACCCTAAATTGAGTCTTGCGCCCGCTAGGTGGCTCTCCTGTTCATGCAGTGACGTAATATTTCCAATATGGCGGGCGGATTGGAACAGTTCTTGTGTCTTCTGACGTGCAAAATTTGTCTATTTTTCGGCATGTGGCTATTAATACGAAGTTAAATGCATGAGAATGATGAATTTGTCAATTCAGGTACAGTAGGTTTCTTTTAATACATAAATTACTGTTTTCTGTTTGCTTACAAAGCTGAGGTTGGTAATTGGAATTTAGCAAATTTTTTTCTTTCAAAGGGATATTTTCCAACTATGAAATGTTCCCTTTCAACAATAATTATGGACTTGAGCTAGCTTTTGTTTATCCTTATTGTCTTTGTCACAAAATTGTTAATTTATTTATGTAGCCGAGCAGAAATTTTAACACGAATCCAGTGGTATTCGATTCAGAGACACGTACTGGTTTATACCAAGCTATGACCAGGTTTAATTGAAGAAAGTTGATTTGATAATTGACAGTGATCATGAATTACTCTTTTATACATGTACACTATTTCTCACGTGACATTTCAACTGCCGATTATGCAGATTAATAATCGCCGCTGTTCGTTTGGAGACCTTTAGGATTTACGCCTGCTTTCAAACGTTCAATTTTACCATGGCTATGATCTACTTGGATCTTCAAATATCAAGCAGAGAGCGTTTTACATGTCATGTTTCTATGGATTGCCCTATGATTTAGGTGTTTTACATGATGTTGGAAGATTTGTGTTTTCTTACAACCATTAACAGCCTTTGTTCGCTGCTTTGTGTGATCATTTTTTGTCGTGAATCTCCTACATTCAAGTACATGTATGTGCACAGAATTGAGCCCTTTGGTTTTAATGTAGTTGTATATTTAGAAAATCTATCTTCCCAAATTCACTTTTGAATTGTTTAAAGGTGTGCTTTATATTTAAAAACTTTAGTGTTCATAAAGCGGTAGTAAAATTAATGTTCAAAATCACCTTAATGCCATTGCTGTAATAATATCCCTTATTTTTATTTTGAAGTAATGGTGGTGCTTGATGATTGGTTCATTTCTATCATTCAATTTGCTAACTTGATTTAATGCTGCAGCCCTACAAATGTTATGCTGCCTTTTATAATCCTTGAAAATGTACACAAAAAAATTCTTTCAAGTCTTCGGGATAGTAATTCCATGCTACTAAGAGCAAGTAACATTTGTGTTTAATTATGTCTGGCATACCGACTTGATATTTTTGGTACGTTTGTAGGATAATTTAGCTTTATACTTGAACCTATTTATATAAAGGCCTGGCTCACTAGATTTCCGGTACAAGATACGTGATTACAGTTATGTCTGTGAAAATATGGTTGAGCACAATTTTGCACAAATAATAATAGCTCAAACCTCATGACCTTATATTGAATAAGGTCGATTTCCCAAACTAATTTGCAATATTTATTTCGAGCTAAAGAAGAACCACTGTTTATTCTTTAACAGTGCAAATTAATGATAATGTGCTCATAAGTTATGAAAAAACGATTTTAATTATTGTGTGCATTTATATAGAAACTAATATGGTAAATCATTGAGCCTAATAGTTGAACATTAGCTGTGTTTTCTGTTCTAATGTTTGTCCATGTTGTGCAGAATTCCGCAATTTTTTTAGGTTGCTAAAAGTAAGTTCATTGTATTATCCCGAAAAATTTATTGATAAAAATAACCGTACATCCTTCTATTTTTAGACTTCATAGACGACTTGAATAATCAATCTTCAGCACAACTCGTCTTCGGGCAGGTCATGCTTCCAAAAGAAATTTTTTAAAGGGATGCCGTTACATCACATGGATGTCAAGGATATCCAGTAGCACTTTGATCAAAAAGGTAGGAGTACCAGCACGGACCGGTTGTCATTGTACATTCGGTTAGCTTTTCAACATTGTCATTTGAAAGTAATCGGAGTTGGTTGGAAACGTATATCAATCCATACAACTTTCCTGTTTCCTTAGAATATTTTGGCTCTAGAACTGAGCTTGTGGGTTAATGAGGTATATCCAATTTGATATCAATTATCATGATAACCATTCAAATTTCTACTACCCTTTAATTACTTTCCTTATTACCGAGAATACAGTTGCAAGCATATTAAGACAATGCGATTTACGTGAAACGTAGCATATTTATTTCAACGTGAGGAC
Source organism: Kryphioiulus occultus (assembly GCA_034687865.1). Taxonomy (NCBI): domain Eukaryota; kingdom Metazoa; phylum Arthropoda; class Diplopoda; order Julida; family Julidae; genus Kryphioiulus; species Kryphioiulus occultus. The sequence goes on from JAQGAF010002931.1 coordinate 16,893, forward strand.
ATAAAGCTCTAAAGTTAAATTTCTTGTTCCTGGAATTTGGTGTTTAATTCCGTCACATTTAAAAATCCAACAACTGCAAAGAAAAATAGAAAACTTAATAAATAGGTAAAAGTATTTTGATGACCGCTGCAGTTATGGTCAAAACGCCGTGCTTATACTGACCAGCTGTGGTAGAATTTTCTCCAAATGTTCCACTCCGACGACCTTCTCTGATGTCAACTAAAGCAGCAATTCAAACTCGTTATAAGCGTGACATGTCATTAGCCTTGATTTTTATAAGCAAAAAAAATTCACCTCTGCCTGATAGGATGCTCTCATCGCTGCTTCTGCAATATTACATGTACTGGAACATTGAACATGGCATTTTTGTTTTACGAAACAAATGACTCTGGCTAAGGTTGCATACTTACCGATGACGAAAACTTGTATTACTTTGGTCGTTAGAGCCAGGGCATCATTACTTACTGCAAAATTAAGTTTGACAAATATAGTTGACAGATTCACAAAATAATTATAAAAGGTACACTTATCCTAGCTCACTTTTGGTCTTCTCTTTGGCCTCAAACTCGGTTTTTAGAATTTCTTGGATGGTTTTCTGTTGGCAATAAACGGGTCAGATGAGATTGAAATTGACGTCAACATTTAATTCAGGATTCGTGATCTTACCAATTTAAATGTCGCGCGTATTTCCTCTGCCATGTTGTTTACACTAAAAAAGAGGCTATTGTTACAGTATTGCGAAGTAAATGTGTCAGTGTATCTCACATGATAATAACGTGCATCTTACCTTTTTCTCAGTTTAACTTTTGTCCATATATACAATGCATATCGTATGCCAGTTTCTTTTCAATACTTCGCATTTATCCCTCAACAATCATAACGTAGGCTACGTACTGTATATGCCTCAGTCAGACCTTATTCCTGGGATGTTAGGCTTAGGACTACTTTGGCATGTGTACAAAACATGCCAAGTGTATACTTTCGTTTCATACGTGAAACCTCACTGATGACGTCATAAGTGTAGTCCGAATTTGCGAACTTACAAGAGGCGTGAATATGGAACTTTAGGTGGCTCTGGTGTCGGCGCAAGCATGACTCCTTTTAGCGGGAAATTTGAAAGTTGAATCGTGGCGTGTTTTAGTGTTATCGTTGCTCTAGTGCATTTTGCAACAACAAGCAAATGCAAAAGGTTAATGTAAGAACGTTAAGGATTCTTCATATTGTGCAATAGTCATATATTTTGAAATTTAGTGTACTGTAACTATTGAGTGTTATCTTACTAATTCATGAATTTATTTAAAACATTTGCCAAGCAAAGTACACGTATGATAGCTGTAATCAAATGATATGGTACAGGGTTCCCACTTTCCGGAAAGTCAAGGAAACGAAATTGTGACTGAAAATTCATGAAAATTGATCAAAATGTGAGCAAATTTAGATAGTTTGCATCATACTATTTATTAGTAATCAATTTGTATAAAAATTGGGGGGGGGATCCATTATATTTTAACTTTGAAATAAATTGTGAGGGAAATGACGGAATTCACCATTATTAAAAAAAACTTACCTAGAAAATTATATTTACGATTGTTGCTGTAAAATACACTAATTTAGAAAAACAAAATACAAAAACGAAGGTGCCAGAATTCAACTTACTTCACTATGTGAAATTGATACGCATCATAGATTCCAGTAAGTATCCTGTGGTGTTTTGGACGTTAAATTAAAAAGGCCAGTAATAGTAGATTATCGTCTGATAATGCCGGTAAATTTTTTTCCTTTAATGATAGTGATATTGCAATGTGTTAGTAAAGAAAAACACAACAAATAATAATAATGCTAAAATAAAAATCGAAACGAATGAATCGCATTTATTTTGCGAATAGTTTTATTTTTTTAGGTTTTAATAATTTTAAAGCAAGCTTCCAGAAAGTCTAATTTTTCTCCTTAGAACAAAAATCCCGAGATTATATGCGAAAATCTCTCCAAATTTCATCAGAAAGTGTCGTTTAACTTTCTTGGAAGAACGTTTTGGTTGGCTGTGGATATTATCACACTTCACATAATTTTGAATTTAACAAGTAATTTCCATTTTTCATTCATGATAATTTCTGAATTAGGATATAATACATGTAGAAATACACAGGCGAAAACTTTCATTGCAGATTTTTTTAATACATGCAAGTTACGGCATATTTGATAACAGTAATTACCAATGGTGACTATAATAATACCAGCATGCAAACTTGGCAAATTAACTTTTGAAATATAATGAATAACATTTTGATTACATATAAAGATTACATATAGGTGAGATAATTAACCATTTTGCGAAACATTAATTCATCTTCTGCACAATTAACTTAATCGTGTCATTTACGGGTTATTTCTAGTAAATTAACTTCTTGATGCGAAAAAATTAACGAATAAGACAAATATCAAAATTCGCGTCAAATAGACTTGTTTGTTTAGCAGGGCTAGAAATTTGTAAATCGAAATAATGTATTTAAACTATAACGTTACTTTTTAATTGCCCCAATTATACAACTTTCATTGTGAATGTGCTGAATGGTGGTGAAACTACCACTAGTTGTGGTTCCATGACCACTGCCTCTGGTTGTGGTCGCTGTGCTACTATCTCTAGTCGTGTTCTCTTTGCCACCACCTACACTTGTTGTTACTGTGCCACTGCCTCTGATTGTGGTCTATTCGCTATTGCCCCCAGTCGTGGTTACGGTGCCACTACTTCTATCTGTGGTCTGTTCGCCACCCCCTACAATTGTGGTTCCATGGCCACTGCCTCTGGTTGTGGTCTCTTCGCTACTGCCTCCAGTTCCACTTCCTTGGCCGCCACCTCTAGCCGTGGTCTGTTCGCCACTGCCTCCAGTGTTGCTTCCTGTGCCTTTGCCTCTAGCTGTGGTGTGTTCGT
>JAQGAF010002932.1:0-19816 GCA_034687865.1 Kryphioiulus occultus
TAGGAATGTTAATTTGCATTTCATCATCAATAATACAATGGTGTTCAAGGGTTGCCAATACTTTTTTGCTTTGTGATCTTCGGTTTTTTATGTTTATTTAAATACCGTTTTGTATTACTGCTTCAAAGTTTGTGGGGAGTTTAATTAAAGCGTTATGTACAATATGTATATCTTGGTTTTCATATACTTCAGTTGTTTTCAGCGTTATTGATAAAAAATAGCTATTGCCAATACTTTTTGGAGCCACTGTAGGTTATACAGGGTGAACACGATTTTTATCCCCTCCTCCTCTCCCCCTTCCCATAGAACATTTACTCCATTGTAGACAGGCTTGGTTGTAGATAAGACAATTCTTTGAGCACATCTATAGGAAACCAATTTGACCTTTGGCCATGTTTTCAAGGACTTTCAGACAGGAAGTACTTGAAAGAAGCAAAATAGACATGGTGCCAATTTTAATGTTATAGAGCATGTTGATATTAATGTAAATCCATTGCTTCCCCACATTAATTGCTCAGTGAAACGTGCGAGTAGCGATAATTACAGCTACACGTATACTTACCTGCATAACATGTTGTACTGGTACAGGACTGAGGTAATACATTTGCAGTAGTAATATCGGCATGCACTACTGCAGCATTCAAAATGGAACCAAACCTACATGTATGTCTATTTTGCTTCCTTCAACTAACTGTCAGAAAGACCTTGAAAACATGGTCAAAGGTCAAATGGGTTTGCACCATTGCATAGCGCACCCCTGTCTTCATATACATGTGCACACTCAGAATTGTCGTATCTACAACAGTGTAAATTTAGGGGGATAAAGACTTTTATGTTCACCAGGTATTTGTGTATATATATATAATGAGAAAACAAATGTAAACCTTCATTTACATGTATATTTATAATCAAACTGGAATACCATAGCTACATTTATAATAATATGACCGCCAAAAATCCACGACTTCTCTGTACATATCATTTTTTACAATATCTTGAGTTGTATTTGCAGTGTTCTTCAGAATGAAATTCGACTATGAAATCGACAGTTTATTGCTTTCGCTGAAAGAGCTAAGTGCCCTAATAGTAGCCAGACTGGTGCTTAATGAGAGCAACCTAGCTTCGGTGGGACCCAGAAGGAAATTCGATCGTGCAATTGAAAACCAGGCCATTGCAGCTGCCAAAACGCTAGACGTGCCGATTCATGTACAAGAATTCGTTGCAGGCTTTGTCCACTCAGTCGCAGATGAGCTGTCCTACTGGTACGCAACTATCTGCATGCCCGGCAAACCGATTCTGATGCAACAAGGGACTTTGGACCTGGTGAAAAGTGCCATGAAGGTCCTAGACGACGACAAGGTGGACAGGGTCAAGCGGTACTTGTTGGCATGTGCAGTTTGCAGCCAGAAGCATATTTACGAAATTGGGAGGCAGCTGAGCTCTAACGAAAAATTGCAACTCCGAAACCGAAAACCCAGAAGTGACGAGTGTGAAGTGCGCTGTCGAAGTTTATGGAAATTTCGACGGATTAGTTGTCAGTGGCTGGATGCCTACAAGGGCAGAGTTGGTGAGCAGTTTGATGGTGAAGATCTACCGCAGAGGACGTACCGCATGATGATTCGAACTGTTTTAGAGCGTGGCAATGATATCAACATACGATTCTTTCTCAAAAAGTCAAACTTACAGAGATTGGCGAAGGAGGCAATTGTGCACCTTTCCAAGGAAATGCGCACACGACTAGAGCTGCATTACTCGCCCGCAGCCTTATGCGACATGGTGGCGAAGGTTAGAAAGTCAGAGATAGCGGCTGCGCATGTGGAAATGGCTTTTTCACTGCAGCGCGCTCTCATAAATTGGCCATACCAGAGGTTTTTCACATACCTGTCTCCCTATCTAGTTGAAATGCTCAAGCCCTGCGAAATTTGGAGGATATTGTTTTTTCTAATTGAGAAGATTAAAATCGGTTACAAGGATTGGGATTACTACGAAATGTTTAGGTGCGTTTTTGAGTTTGGCGTTATCCGCAGGAGGATTCCGTTCCTCGTTAAAGCTTGTGGTATCCTGGTGACGAACTTGGTCTTCATCTCCAACGAATACCTCCTCAAACGGTTTATCTTAAGTAAAATGCCTGCAAAAATTAAGAAGGCATTTCTTCTTGGGGTTAAAGACAACGGAATCTGTGTATACTACATTTTAAATAGCAGCTACGAACAACTGGACATGTTTGTGAGAGGCTGCGCTATGCAACGGGAGGACCTTCTGGTGAGGTTCAAAGAGGAGCTTATGGCAGTGTACCCGAAATGCCCCCAACGCATCTCCTTCCATGGGGCCCCCAAAGAGCAACTTAGTGACAGCGAATGGGCTGCTAGACTAGGTAAAGTTGGCGAAATTGTGGACAAAATCATCGCCGAGGTTTGCAGTGAAGAAGAAGAGGAATAGATTTGTCCTTCGCAGGAAATGTTGGTGCAGAGATCTGTTTTGTATACAGTGTGGGTGAAAACTATTTTATTTTGGACCTCATCGATTTGCCAACCTTTGGGCTTCATGTGGTGCTGAGTAACTTTCGGGACAAACACATGGACCGATAAAAATGGGCTTAGAAGTTTTATAATTATCATTGCGATCTCGCTTATTTCACTTTTAGGTATTCATAAAATGGACGTACGATGTTTTTGGCAGTTGTATTTTCTCTAGATACAAGTGAAATGGTTAAAATCCACGTCAGTGTCGAATATACAAATATTCGTAATATTTATTTTTCCTATAGGACAGGGCGTCTACCGGTTTCCATTGGAAGTCATGAAATTCGATTAAGGTCATGGAAAAGTCATGAAATTGACATCAAGGTCATGGAAAAGTGAAATTTACATCAGGGTCATGGAAAAGTGAAATTTACATCAGGGTCATGGAAAAGTGAAATTTACATCAAGGTCATGGAAAAGTGAAATTTACATCAGGGTCATGGAAAAGTGAAATTTACATCAAGGTCATGGAATTTTTGGCTTTTCATTGATTTACAAAATAAAAATTTTGGTGAAATTCTTCACTTGTAACCCATTGCTGAAAAAAAAAATTCGCCTACAGCATGTTTTTTGCCAATAAGCATGTTGCCACTGTGGTAGCTAATGTTTCTGAAAATCGATATTTTGTTATGACATAAAATTGAACGACCCCATATTCTAATAGGCGTGGACATTTTTTTGAAGTCATGGAATTTGCAATACCAAATCCGGTATTCACCCTGTAGGAGAATAATTAATCGTCTCTGTTTGGTTTTAGCTAATATACTGTAGAAACAATCCAAGGCATTGTTAAGTTTCACATTCTATTTGGAATACTGGCTATATTTACTTTTAATTTTAAGCTGTGTGAGAAATACTCATTAAAGAAGAAAATCAAACGAAAAAGAAACTTTTTAAAATGCTACTTTTTAACCTAAACGTTTTCCATGGTGTTTGTTCCATGTTACACTACGGTCAGCTTTAAAAACATTCCATGCTGGCGAAATGAATCAAGCCTGTAGCCTTCTTGTTATTTTTAACAGGAATGGTTTTTTTTAGTTTTGCAATTGCAGTTATACGGTCTCCTTAGTGATTGTGCCATCAGTTTCATTCCATAAGTATTCTATCTGTTGACCAAATATTAATTTGCTAACAGTTCCTTCGACCTTGTGATAAGAAATAATTCAATATACAGTTAACAGTTCAAAAAACTTTTTAACTATTAAAAACAAAAATAAACATCGCAAAACTGCATGGAAATTGTGGTATAACAAAGCTACACCATAATTGTGTACGTTTTGTTGCTGCATCACGATTACAGGAATTCATACCCCGGAAATAATGCCAAGTACATGTACAATGAAACAAAAGTGCAAGATTATATTGCTGCTTAATTTTTATAGATAAAATTATACTGTATTGAAGCAACATTATGATCACAGCCAATTTTGTTGTGGACTTGTGGTGAAAACAAGTTTTGGTACTGAACTAAGCATGTTATTATTTCAATGATTTTGAACCTGACATTAGTTGACACCCTAATAAACGATTGACACAATTGTCACACGATTGATACATTGTGATTGAGATAAAAGTACAACATTTTTCAGGTACACGTGGGCCTACCTATGATTTAATGTATACAGATATTTTTACATTGCTATTTTGTATTGATTTTAATAAACCAGCGTTATTTTCTGGCTTACCATGAGATTCCGGTTTTAATTCTGGTTTGAGTAATAATATTTACGACATTATAACGAGACACATTCTTGATGCTTTGTCATTAGTAATGAGTTTGATCATTCTTTACAATCATTCTTGACCTTCTGAATATGAATATAGCTATGAATTATAGAATGATAGCTGCAGCTTTCGCTGAATATTTTCTCATTTTAAAAGAAGTCTTGGTAAAATCAGTTATTGGGATACCGTGCTACACACTTACGGTATTATTAACTTACATGTATTTAATAGTAAAAAGGAAACGTTTGTTTAGTAATGTTGACTAAAACTTATAGTTTGAGAGCTATAGGCCTAGAATGAAATTTGTGATCTAGTTTTTGTAAAAAATTTCACCTTGTATATGTTGTTTTTGAAAGCAAAAAATTCGGAAACAGTTTTCTTTGAACATGGAAAACTAAGGGCATTTCTTGTTCAGAAATTAGTAGTCACCGTGAGTTTGTGAGTCTCCTGTCCCAATTTCAATTGCCCCAATATGGCGGCCAAGGGTCAAGTCGGCTTCTCTTTAGTCAGGAGGTTAGCTAAGCACGTGGGTCATAACCTTATTCGTGACGTCACTGAAATTGCGTTATTGCCCTTCGATTTTAGTTGTTGGTTTGTTGTTTCGTGATGCGGTGGGACCTTTCCAAGTCTGTTGCAGATTTATCTCTTTCTTGATAATTTCAAACATTTAGAAAAGCAGCAAACATTTTTGGATTCATAAGGTAAGCTGTAGATTTTTTGAAGGTGAAAAATATCAAGGAACCACGGTATAGGATGCTCGCAAAGTACATTCGTTGAAAAGTTTTTTTTTTTGAGTAGTTTAATTGCAAACTACGAATGAGTTTGGGAAGTATTTAATTTCCGTGGAGGCGGAAAAATGCATGAATTATGCAATTAAGCTTATGGCCTCCTTGATTTATAACATTCTTGCTCAACCGGAAGTGAAGTATTGCATCATCCAAAACTGCATGTGCTAGGTCCTTCCACCATGGTCCTGATATGCTAAAACCATGTTTCACAGTCCTCAGTAAAATTGTTTGTTCTAAAGCGTTTCGTCACAATATTTCGCTGTACCGGTAGATAAAATGTAATCATGCACAGAAAATACAATTGACCTTGGAAAAAACCTGCAATTATTTTATAGTGTGTAATAATATTGGGACTACTTTTTTGTTATACATTTTCTGATGGATTATTGAAAAAAAGTAGGCCGACAAGTAAAAAATTTAAGTTTTTCACAAAATATTTTTTTAAAGTCAGAAACATACTGCTCTACAATATTTTCAGTTGCAACGCTTCAATCTGGCATCCTCATTAGTCTTTTTGGGTGTCATTAAATTGATCCATCAGGAATCCCCAAATAAGCCTGATTACAATCATTATTTATACTTGCAGTGCTCTTCACAATGGAGCTCGATTATGAAATCAACAGGTTATATCTTTCGCTGAAAGAGGTTTGTGCCCTAAGAGTAGCCAGACTGCTGCTTGAGGCGAAAAATTTTGCTTCAGAAGGAGCCTTGACGGCACAAAGAGATATTGAATACGAGGCCAAAGCATCTACCCTAAAGCTGGAAGCACCAGAATCCGTACAAGGGCTTGTAGAAATCTTCATCGACCCCATCGCTGATGAGCTTGCCTTTTGGTACAGATCTCTGCGCATGTCCAGCAAACCGACTCTTACGCAGCAAGGAACGCTGGACATTGTAAACAGTGCCAAGGATGTCCTCGCCGACAACAAGGTGGACACATATAAGCGGTTCTTGTTGGCATGCTGTATTTGCAGCGAGAAGCATATCTACGAGCTGGGGCGGCAGCTGAGTTCTAGTGAAAGATCACAAATTCAAAGCCAAACTGGCCAGGAAGCGTCCTTCGATATCGAAGATGTAAAGCGCTACGGCAGCTTGTTGACGTTTCAACTGCTGGGCAAACATTGGCTGGAGGCTTACAGTGACAGAGTTGATGAGCAGTTTGATGGCGTTGATCTACCACAGAAGACGTACCACGATATGCTCAGAGTTGCATTAAAGCACGGCAAAGATGTTACCATACGCTTCTTTCTCAAGAAGGCGAAAGTACGTAGAATTCCGAAAGAACATCTCTTTCCGCTTTCCACGAGCCTGTGCACGGCCCAAGAGCTGAAATACTCGCCCGCAACCTTGTGCTGCATGTTATCGCTTGTCGACAATGAGGAAAGATCGGCCGCAGAAGTGCAATTGTCCTTTTCGTTGTTGCGTTCTCTGACGAATTGGCCATACCAGAGGTTTTTCATGGATGCGGCACCCCCTCTGGTTGGTAACCTCACGCAGTGCCAAGTTTGGAGGATACTGTTTTTCATAATTCAGAAGAGGATGATGACTTATGAGGACTGCAATTACCAAGAAATGTTTATCGCGTTTTTTCGCTTGGTTGCCGACCAACTCAAGGGTGCTTCCTTCGACAATTGTTGTGGTCTTCAGGTGGCCTACATGGTCTTCAGTTGTAATGATTACCTTATCTTGACGTTTTTCCTGGACCAAATTTCTGATAAAGATAAAAAGGATTTTCTTCTGGGGTTTGAAGATAACGGAATCTGCGCAAACCTCCTCATCAATCGCAGGTACAAGGAACTCGAGCTGTTCGTGGGAGGCTGCGCTATGTCGCAAAGGACCCTTCTGGTGAAGTTCAAGGAGGAGTGCTTGGCCAGGTTCCCGAAATGCCCCGAACGCACCCGCTTCCGCAAAGTCGACAATCCTCTTAGTGACAATGAATGGGCCGCTGTGCTGCGCAAAGTTGGAGAAATTGTGGACAAAATCATCGCCAATGAATGCAGTGATGAAGAAGCTGAGGAGTAACTGCCTTGTTACCTTGATCTGCATGCAATAATTGTTGGTATGGAAATGGGACTATTTTAATTTGGACCACCCTTCATCATCTGGTGGAGTTAACGAAAGATTTACATATGCAATTTTGCATAGCTATTGAGACAAATAAATCCCAGTGGAATGATCTTGGCCTGATAAAAATGCTTTTTTATGATTTTACAATTTTCATTTCAGGACAACTAACGATTTTACTTATGCATCTCACTATCTTTGTGGTGATGCCAAGAAAATGGAGTTCGGGTACGTCTGGTTTAAGCTGAAGGAACTTTGAAGGAATTTGTGAGGCATCATAAAATGGACTGATGAGGTTTTCAGTTGTACGTTCAGCTCGATGCATGTAAAGCAGTTGAAATCCTCGTCAGTAAAGAAAAACTCACAAGGCCGTTATCTGAAATGCAGGCATGTGGGCAGTGTGAAAAAGTGTATAAAATGAGAAAATTTATACCTTTGTGTGAAAAATGTGAAAAATTGGGTAAAACTTAAAACTGAGAAATTCCCCGCCATTCAGGAAAACTTAATAAAATTTGATTATTTTTGCCAGTTTTTTTAATTGCCCGTGGCGCTGTTTTGAAAACTAATATTCATAAGAATCCATTGTTGGTCGAATTAAAGAAAAAAATCGTCTGATTCGTTCTTCTTAAACATTGATATTAAATTTTACACCATACAATTTTTTTAGAAAAACAAGCTGAAATCCGCTATTTGTGGTCTGAATATTATAGGTGGGCTGCAACCTGCGAAAAAATGTCATTAATTGTATACTATCTGGCCACATGCCTGGAGATGTTGAAAACTTCAAAATTTACAAATATATTTTGTATAATTATTTTCTCTACAGGAGTGAAAATAATCGTTGCTGTTTACATGGTGACTACCAATCTGGACAACTTTATTATACATGTAATTACTGTTGGTCCCTTCTATTTTGCTCCATTATGACAATATTGAAATTTACTAAAGTAAAATAAATTCTGCGCAATAAAATCCCAATTAAAAATGCATTAACACTTTGATTCCTTTAGCCAAGGGCCATATCAGCTTCTTTTCACTTTATATTGGTCCATGGGAAAACTAAAGGTCAGGGGAAAATTGAAGTTTTTTAACCTGGGAAAGTCAGGGGATTTTAATTTGCCAAAGCTGTGAGAACCATGAGGTTAATATGATAATAGTTCCTTGGGAGGCTAAACATGTTTACATTTCGTTACTGCATCACAAGAGAGGATTTAATGTCCCTTACATAAGGCAAATTCAACAAAAAAATGGGCAAGCATGAATGAATACTGCATTACTTTTTACAGTTGAAAGATGAAAGCCACATTATGTCCACCAAGCTTATTGCTGGTTGCATCACAGGCATTTTGTAACCATGCATGGTCTTTATTCAATGATTATTGAACCCTACTGTGATTGAGGTATCTGTGATTTATTTAGACATTTTTACATTGCAATTTTGTAGTGATTTTAATAAATCGGCGTTATTTTCTGGATTACATAATCTGACTTCATTGAATTCAGTTTTGCAGGTTAACATTATTGACACTTTAAGGAGACATGTGTGAGACTTACGTGTGTCTACTGGTCAAGGAAGTAATGGAAAAGTCATGAAATTCACATCAGGGCTATGACATTTTTGCCTTTAATTGATTCATAAAAAAAAATTCTGGTCAAAATTCCTCATTTGCGTTCTAGTTTCGTAAAAAATTACGCATATGACGTTTGAAGTCATCAAAACGTCATGAAATTTGCGATACCAAATCCAGTAGACCTATTCATACATGTTCAACATCATTATGTTTATAAAGTACTTAGTTTTCAATTGAAACGAATGAAAATATGTATACGAAATAGCACAACTGAAATTCAATTTTTGTAGTGATTTTTGTTTTGTGTATGAATTGTTTATTATTGGTGATCTATTTTTTTTGAAATCCACATCGAGACTAATATTTCTTTTGCTGATTTAACATCGCTCTTCATTTTATTATCCCAGTTTCAGGTCAGTAGCCAAAACAAACCTTTGAAATTACCATGTGGTGTTTTTGAAATTCGAAACTCCCACGTAACCACGCCCTTTATGACGCATTAACGAGACTTGTATAGAGGCTACAGACAACAAAGCATTCAAGCTTCAGGGTTGAGGTCGATAGACTGTACATTTGTTTTTCTGGTATCAGTGCTATAGCCAACTTGCTTGAACTCTTATTTGGCTGTAAAAGGTATGTATGAGGCAATTTTCTTGTAAATTAATGCAGAATAAGTAAAAGTAACTGTGCGTGCATCGGCGTTGGAGTCGTAATATTGAAGTTTCCTTTAGGGGCCATCCATAATGGCATCGATACTTTTTTTTGTCATGTATCAGTTGGCACAAAATATTATACATCGATGCTAATATATAACTGCCGGACTGAGACAGTGGCTAATTAATTTAATATTTAACAGTAGATGCTGTAGGAGAATAAATAAAATATTTTTTCCTTGAAAAATGGATTTTTCCGAATTTATAAATTTCAAAGAAAGACAAGTAATGACAATAAATTTCAATAATAGGAACGGTCTCCAAAAATCATGGTTGCGAAAAAGTGCTAAAAATGGATTTTTGCGATAAATAAATTAATAACATAATTTTTCTGACGTAATGACAAGCTCATAGAGTAATGACAGTAACTCTTATAGGTGACATTGTTTGGAAAACTAAACCCAACGCAGGCTCAAGTACATTTCTACGAGCAAAATTTTTGCTAGTAAGGCATATTCATCAAATGATGCATTTTAATGTATTTATGTGTAGTTGGCATATGTAGTGTCAAAGGAAGGGTGCCTTTAGTGAACGTCTCATTCTACCACTTAAGAAAAATTTCGCTGTTGTAAAAGTAATAATTAATCAGCTCCGAAGTTTCTTGCGTAGTGGGCATAGGCGTTTAACCACCTCTGTAATTTGAAATTACTGCAGGTTCTGCATCCAGCCAGTTCAGGGAGCAACTTTCAAATTTTGACAACCAAATTTGAAACTTATCTGCGGGTGAAGTTAATTGCTTGACGTATCCTACAGTGCTGCAGCCATACAATGTACTGTGGTGTCTCCGCGGTAAGAGGTCATGCAGATTGAATTTCTTTTCGTTTTCATTTTCTACGTATCGTGCCTTACTGACGGTTGAAAGCCGTGATGTAGAGAATGATTTGCCAGTATTTTTCAGTTTGATAAAGTTATGTTGCCATGCATCATCAGTCCGGAACTTCTGCCGCTGCAGTTTATTTGTGCTACACGAGTCGCTCAGCATCTACTAGAGTCGAGCGGAAGACTGTGGGACCGCAGCAAGGATGGAAAGACGAGAGCAACGGAGGCAAGGTCAAGAGTCAAAAAGTTGAAGTTACCTAAAGTTGTACTGGAAAAGGTAGAAAGACTCATCGAGCCAGTTAACCGTGAGATCATTGCCTTGACGCGGATGAAGAGTGCTAGCATTAGAGTGCCAGTAAATCCGCATGGGTGCATTACCACGTTTCACTCTTCGGAGGATGTGATGATGGATGAGAATGTGTCGGTTTTTGATCGTTTTGTAATTGCTTCTGACTACAGCCACGAAAAATACGTTTTCAAGCTAGCGAAGCAGTTAAGCGTCCAAGAGATCTCTGTTGTAAAGTCGAGCCACCCCAACTCACTTTCCTCATTTTGGTTGAAGGCCTACGAGAAGCAGCGTGCCTATGAGCCGAGTGGTGACGTGGTGCTAGGATATGCGATGTGCATTGAAGGATACAATCTCGCATGCAAGAAATCCTGTAATCTTACCAAGGCATACTTCATAGATAAAGCACACCCAAAAGCACTAATAGAGGATCCGGGAGGCACTGCTCTCCTTTATCATAAGAATCCGATGGAGGGACTTTACTTAAATAAGCCTGTAGCTAGTGAAACTTATTATGATGTACTGCTAGCTAATTTTTTTTTCGATGACTTCATAAGAGGCAAACTTTCCGAGCAAGAAGAACAGTGTGCCCATATATCTTGTCATGACTTCTGGTTGAAATTCACCTTTGATGTAGGGCAAACTTCGTATTTCTCACGGCCTGTATTTATGGCATGGAAGGACACGTGCACCTTGACACGGCAGATTATCCAAATGATTTATACTTTCGCTGATGCGATTGAAAACCAACAATTTGACGACTTCAAACGTTTTCTCAAAAATTCGGTGAATGGCGTCGTCATCAGCTTCCAGGTTGCATTTTTGTACAGGTACGCTTACATGTTCCCTGAGAAGAAAACTTCAATCTGGAATTACACAGCATATTGCAAGGAGCGGAAAAACATGAAGGTGTGTCGTAAATTTAGGAAAATCATTGAGGATGTCACGTTGAAGAAGTAGTGCTGGAGCTGTGCATTTCAAACGTTTTCATGCCAATTTGCCGTGTGTGTCCAACATTTTTAGTTTTTGGGATGGATTTTTCAAAGATTATTGTGAAACATTTTGGAACGACTTGATTATTTAAATATGTAGGCTGTAGCAGATGATGTTGGACATGACCAGAAAATGAAAGATTTTATTTTCCAGAATGTTTTTACGTATTTTATTGGGTCAAGAAGGTGACAGTTAAATGTTAGTGAAAGAAAAATGTTAATGAAATGAAGGATTTTTTTTATCTTATTAATAATTTTTATTCTTTTCTCTATTTTGCATCCCCATAAGAGCTTTAGGGTTCTAAGCCTAACAAAAAGAAACCCTTTTCTGCCTTAAAATAAATAATGCGATTTAATCTGCACATATTATTTTCAACAAATTTTACTTTAGACTGCATATATTTTACTTTGATTACCTTATAAATCGAGTATTTCTGTATTTGATTGTCAGTTTTAATAAATGTATCGCTTCTCCATAAATCGGTGTTATTTATTTTTATTCCCGTGTTAAAAATTAAAGAAAACATGACATGATTAAACTCACGTCCCTCAAAAAAGAAAAAAAATAGCAACGATTCTCCCGAGAAAAATGCAGGATTAGCCAACTGTCATGGAACAATTTTTATTTATTTTTTATATTGAATAATTAGTTTTTTTTTCCAGTTCAGAAAATGAAATTGCATCGGCAAAGTGAGAATTTGACACATGATTTTTATTCTTGATTTTTACACTAGGTAAATGTGTTAAATTCACTAAAAACAAATCACTGTATTTCTTTACGTGTATTATATTAATTACGGAAAGTTTTAAAAGTTTAAAAATCAGCGCTTTGACTTGCTTGAAAGATGATGACCCTTCTTGCAAAACCTTTGCAGATCGAAAGTTCGAAATTCTCTAATTTAGGATTTCTCGAGTAAATAGTTATTTTGTATATCTAATATTGATACAACTATCTCAGCTTCAAACGTAAAAGCATCATGAAGCTTAAATTATTTAAACAATATGTAGTTCTAGATTCCGCGAGAAGTTTATACAATCAGGTCAACTGATTTTAGTGCTTTTTTAATTAATTTTTGAACGAACCAAGCGTCCTTGGAATTCATAACGTGGTCATTTTAAATTCAAAACTCCCGCATAATCATGCCCTCTAAACCGGGCTCCTAGCTTAATTTCGAGGCTTGCACATAGATAAATAAATGGCTTGCCTGTGTAGAGGCTAATGTTGAAGACAACAAAGTATTGTGGTTGAAGTCTCATTGCTGGAACCCTCTTTCGTCTGTTAAAAGGTACTGTATGCATACTACAGTTATTTGTTAGTACATATATAATAAGTAAAAATAGCTCTGTTAATATGTTATTATGTGTTAGCGTAATCAGAAATTCGCGGATTTTGTTCCTATCATCTGAAGTTCTTTAGTGTAGCTGAAGGCAAGTTTTTTTTTATAATCCTGTTTCTGATTCCTACTTTTGCTTCCCCTTCTTGACCTTATTATACAAAGTTCAATTTATCGTGTCTGGTACATATGTAGGCTAATCATTCACGCACTGTACATGTGTACTACTTCAGTCAGGGTTCCCCCGGACATGTAAACCAGGAAAAGTCAGGGAAATTGAAACGGCCTGGAAAACTCAGGGAAATTCAACATGACAATAGCAGATTTTTAATAGCTAGTTTTTGGTTAGCGCAAAAATCGAGAGATGATAAGCAATTGTGTAAAAGAAATTAGAAAAAATCCAAATTTGTCGTTTCCTTGTGTAAATATTTTGCTATTGCCTGTTTATATGCGATAAGCAATAAATATAGCATGCGTTACATTGGGATGTCACGTTCCTGCATTTTCACTGATCAGGGAAAGTCAGGGAATCGAAAATATCATCAATGGGGAACCTGGTACAGTGTGTATCACAAATGATGAATTTTAACCCTTGAAAGTAATGGGCCTACACTGTAATGAAGCAAATGAAAAATGGATCACAAATATGGACGTCGTCATTTGAGTAACCCACTATGACTTTGGTAACTAATCTAAATGGGGCTACATGTACTCAGGATCCAGTTACTGCCCGAAGTGCATTTGTCAACTTGCGAATAAATCAATGAACTTCAGTGTTACTGACCGTCTGGAAAACCTGGATAAGTCACGAAAATTAATGTGGTCTGGAAAAGTCGGGGAAATCCATATAATCTCTGGAAATTTGTTGTGGCACAAAAATTTTGATTGTAAGAATCAACTAAAATGTATGATCTCGCGATCTTGTTTTTGAAAATATTGCCATCAAAAACACCTTTTTGGGGTAACTAAATATAAATATTGTCCAGAACTTACCAAATTATATTTATCAAATATTTCTTTGGATCTAATTTTTCAAAAAAAAAATTCGAATGCAGTATTTGGGACAAAAATCCTCAGTGCTCCTGTCGTCATCTAATTTTAATATTTCAGAAAAACATTTTAAGGATAATACACTAAGATTTAAGATTTGGTCAGTCACCCTGAAACTTTCACAAGAAGTTTCCAGTGCGGTTATTGTGTAAAATTTACTCCCGTCAGTCAGCTGTTCATATGTCATAATAATCATAATAAGTTTTATAATTTTGTAACTTCTGGTATTCCAGCCACTGTTGCTCCGCTTCCGTAAGCAAGACAAGTCGTCAGCCTGAAGAAATGATATTGCCATACACATTTGAATCGCAAGATCTGTCGCTGAAGCACATTTGTGCCGTATACGTGGCTCACCAACTCCTGGATGCGAGTGGAAAGCTATGGGATTACAGCAAGGATGGAAAGAAAAGGACAACGGTGGCGAGGTCAAGAGTCGAAAAGTTGAAGTTGCCTGCCGTTCTCCAGGAGCTGGTGGAACGGCTCATCGAGCCAGTTAACCGGGAGATCATTCTCTTAAAACGGATGACCAAGAATGACATTAACTTGTTTGTAAATCCACAGGGATCCTTTGCCTTGTTTCAGTCCATGGAGGAAGTGGTGATGGATGAGCATGTGCCAGTTCTAGAACGTTTCGCAATAGCTTCTGCATACTGCCACGAACAATATGTTTTCAAGCTAGCGGGGCAGCTAAGCGAGAAAGAGAGCTATTGGCTGAAGAATGGCTATTACCAGAGACTCGAAGCACCAGACATATACGAAGCGCTTTCCTGGCTATGGGTGGAGGCCTATGAGACGTATGTCGAAAAGAAGCAAGATGGTGATCAGAGTGACGAGGTATTCTTAGGATATACCGCATGCATGGAAGGTTTTAATCTCTCCTGCAAATTCTCCTGTGATCTTGCCATGGCGTATTTCATACAGAAAGCGCACTCGGAAATGCGATTGAAGGATCCTGAAGCCTTTGCTAACTTCTTTAAATACCATTCAAATTTCGCAGTAAATCGTCCGCCCGGCTTGGACCGTAGTCGATTCGCTTATGATGAATTGGCATCTGACGTTTTTTGTGCAGAATTTAAAAGCGGCAATAATTACGACGACGGAGAACAGCATCACGTTGTTTGTGGAAGTGAATTCTGGATGGACTTAATCGTGCCACATGATGGGCAGGATCCATATATATTACCGCGTATTTATCTGAAGTATGAGGATGCATGTGAATTGAGGAATGACGTCGTGGGAATGATTCGCAATTGTTGTTATTTGATCGAAAATGAGAAATTTCATGAGTTCAAGCTATTTATGCAAAAATTGTCCACAGAGCGAAATGGTCAAGCGATGATGAATGCTGTGTGGTACAGATTTTATGGTAGGTACAGTGGGCCCCAGAGGACGGCTTCAATGTGGAATTTCACAGCATACCTCAAGGAGCTGAAAAGTGTGAAGGCATATCGAAAATTCGAGAAAATTATCAACGATAGGACTATCGGCGACAACATCCCGAAGACATCACGAATAAGAAAAATCCGTAACTCTCGTTTTTTAAGAAATTATTTTGGACTACGATATCGATAAAGGGGACCATTTTTAAAAATGTTTCATGTAGATTGCAGTTGATGGATGATGAAACGGCCTATGATTTTTGTTTAGAGATATGGAGCACCACGGGTCGATGTTTTTGAATGAATTTTAGATTCATTTACCGCCATATGTGTTTTTGAAGTTATTTGAAAATTAAACCCGGTTCCAGTTTGCCCTGCCACAGTTCTTGGGTGCCAACAATGCAGAATTCCCACGTCCAACAGATTTTTGACTAAACAGTGGCCGACTCTCCACAAAGAGTGCCAGACTCTATGCGTGGAGTAATTATTTGCTCGGCACATTTTCGAGTATGCGAAATGCTGATTTGCTCGACGAACAAATCACCGATTTATTTTATTTTCAATTTTTCATCCCAGTTGACATCCCCATGAGAGAATTTAACCAATTTTGCCTTGAAATCCATGTATCATATACATGTACATGTTTGTCATTTATAATTTAGTTTCTCAATAAATCTGTTATGTATATGCATTGGACTGGTCTACATGTATATGATTAACCTTCCACCCCTTCAAAAATAAAAATAAACCCCTGATCCCATTCAGAAAAATCTTGGTTCAGGCTTGATCCTGTCCTGGAAAATCATGACTGTATAGGTTTTAAGTCCATTTTTTTCTCAACATATGTGTGATTCAGCATTATTCTGGGTTTTTTGTGTATTTTACATGTTGTGTCCAGAACAGCAGAAACGAGAATACAAGTGCCTAATCAATCAATTTTACTGCCACGTATGTATTTCAGTGTTGTAATTTTCCTTTTTAAAATAATACACTTTTTGTCTGGATGCGTGACGAAGCTGTTTCCGCAGTTATTATTCAATCGTTTCTTGATGAAACAATTTTTGCTAACACTGGCAAATTTGGTTCTAGATTTATTATCTTCAGATCATGCGGTTCTGATAATGAAGGTTTTTTTAGTTCAAATGCAGCGCCACCCACTATGTCACAACTTTGAAATTTATGGATTACCCTTGCGTTATCTTATGGCGCGTTTAGGTAAAGGCTTGAGGGAAGTTCCCGAATTTTATGAATTTCATTCCAACTCATCGCTGCCTTACATCTCACTCGTTGTTTGTTTGTACAAGAATAATCGAAAAACAAGAAACAGTAGATGTCTAAGAATATCTAAGGTAAGGTGTTTAAGTAATAGCATAGATTCTTGTTGTTTGTGCTTCTGAAAAATGGAATCCAGCCCTATTCCTCAAGGTATGAAGTTGAGTCCTACTACACTGTATAGGCCTACTGCAGGCTACTTGTAGAGGTTTGGAGTAGGGGGTGTACTCCATACCTCTTTACAAGTACAACTTCTTACCTTTGTGGAATACATGTACATGTAGGGCCCAGTAGACCCCTATAGAGGTGGTCCTGATACAAGTTACAAATGTTTGGACTGGAAAAATATGGGATTGTAGTATGGCTAATTTCCACCAATGGCGTAGAACAAATTGTAATTAATTTATAGTTAGTTTGAAAAGATGACGTCACAAAAGTACAAGTTAAATTATAAATTTTGATCCATATAAGTATTATTTTTGGCAATTTCCTTGTAACAAGTAGTGAATTTCCTTCAGATGAATGGAGACTTGTACATCACAAGTTGGTCAGCAATTGAAGTGTTTATGTGTATTTCGATCGATTACAGCAAAGAATAACTGTCATGGAGGCACTGACAATGCCTAAAACTCTAGTCACACCAAACTAAAATCTAGTTTTAGAAACTGGTTAATGGCTGTGTGTTTCAGACTTGGTAATGGAAAACCATATTGCATAGTAGCTAGATGTCGCCCAAAGAAGAAAACGTAAAAATTAAAAAACGTGGTTATGTAGAGGCGATACCTACATAGGAGAAATATGCATATCTAATCAGTTGTTCCATTAATTACCGAGTGGGAAACACAGCCATTACTCAGTTTCTAAAACTAGATTATTATGCTCGGTGTGTCTTGAGTATTAGGCACACAAACCACATGTCTACTTCGACTATTACTTTACATGCCTGTAGGAACTGCAGTTCAAGTTACAGGGAAATTGCCAACAGAAATAATTGTATTCCTGGAACACAGCACTAATAGTTCAATAAAATTTACTTACATGTAGGCCTTTAACTTGTTTGGAGTACTACTTCAGAAGTGTTGAAAAATATTTTGTGGAACACGGCACATATGTATTACCTCATGGTGTCATACATCTGAAAGTACGTGTACTGTGTACAAGTATTAGTATATGCGTTACAAAGTGTGGATGCCTGCAGGTTATTAGGGACTTTGTGTCGGGATCAATGCGAGTAGGGTTGACGATCTGTGTGTGTGTAAACTCACAAGTGAAGTTGGAAATGTTCACGTCCCAAATTTTGCCATGTCTCATATGCCATGTCTTGGTCTTCAGTTTGAACACATATGTACTGGAGCCTTATTAACTATTTGTTTTCCTTTGCTTCCCAGCGTGATGAACATGGACGTTTACGAGAAAATAACCTCCATGGAGTTTTCATTGAGAACAATATGCTCAGTGAGCATCATCCAGCGAATCTTCGAATCAATCGGACTTCCGCCGAGAGGTCATCCGGCAAGATTCTACATTAAGGAGGATTGGGCACCGACTGGAGCTGCTCTCAACGACGAGGTAACAGCAAGAGTGAGACAGTTGAAATTGCCGCAGCAAGTGCTGAATACCCTCGAAGGCCTTGTCAAGCCGGTCTACATCGAATTGGACCGTTGGTATAACCGGTATCAGTTTCGTGTAAGGCCAATGTGGTCACCGCACGGAACCGTGGACTTGGCCCAAAGCACAAGAGCTATCGTAGAAGATACAGAGTTGCCCAACCGACATCGATACATGGTGGCCTGCGCTTTTTGCCACGAACAACATATTTTTGAGATCGCTCCGCTGCTAACTCAGGTTGAGATGTACGGTATTCGTGAGCACCCATATGACCGTGAACCTGGTCACACTCCAAGAAAGTGCTCCAGATTTCATAGACCTTGGCATCATATCGCCAGGTTTTGGACAGAAGTCTACATAAGCCTAATGGATGAGCAACGCAGCTGGCTTCACAGGGCGGAGTGTGGAAAGGGCCTGACAATTGCCCTGCAGGATCGCATCGAGGTTGCCGTAAAGTACTTTATTGGTATAGAACAAGCCGATGGAATAGAAGACATTGTGAGAAAGCGTATTCTTACCTCGAGTTTGGGGAATGATGTTGGTTTGTTACCGGCTACACATTGCTTGCTGTTTTCAAAAATACGCGACCAAGAGTACCGTCAGCAGTTAACCGAAGTTTTCGCTCGTAGCCTGTTAATGAAACTCCTAGTGTGGCCGTACCAGACATTGTTCCTGGACGTGGCATCTGCTCTATCCGAAGACGTCAGTGAAGGTACCATTTACCGCATGTTGATGGTTATAGCAAATAAGGCTGCGGACGGTTACAGGGATTGCAATTACCGAGAACTGTTCATCGGGCTTTGGGAGATGTTTGTTCATCGATGGCGTGAGACACGATTGGCTGTCCAGTATCGTACCAGAATGATCCTCCATGCTTTGCTGACCGAGGATGAGCAGTGGATCGGTTTCGTCTTCAGCAAATACTCTGCCGAGGATCACGAGCAGATCTTGCTTCGGGACGGGCGGTACGGCATCTGCTCGTATCTCATCATGCGACAGAAATACCGTCTTCTCGAGCCGTTCTTCAGAGCTTGCGGGGCGGATGACATCGATGTGTTGGTGAAATTTTGGTGCAAGTTGCAGGAAATGATTGCCTTCCCTTATAGCCGTGTCAGCTACTACAGCGATCAAGCGATGTTCGAAAACAAAACGATTTCGAAAATCTTGGAAAAAATAATAACGGAGCATCCAAGTGCCAGTGCCAGGTTGAGGTCACTTACGGGTGAACCCCAAGCTGAGGAAAAGCCCAGGAGTGGTTCGTGCAACTTACTTTAAATACGTCGATGCATGGTCTCGCAAACACTGCCTGGACACGGTTGTCAGCCCAATCTATCAGTTTCTTGGGCCATGAAGAGATTCCTCGGGTGTTTCAACCTTGTGCATTGTGAAGGTAATCAACATTTTATCTTGTAACATGCAAAATGCACTTGGCAAATTGGTATTTTGGATTTTACCCCCCATAAAGAACTCTTTTATGCAATGTATTTTATATGCTGATTTTGGAAGGTGCCTTAAATAAGTATTCCCCACTTAATAATACAGGCACCAAAATGCCAGACAGATGTACAATGCAGTAGGCCTACTTATTTTTTAAGTCAATTTGTACATTTTTCTACTATTAAGGGGGACCAAGTGTCTTGAATTCGCGCTTAAAAAATTTGAATAAATGACGTCACATGCAAATCTCCCAATG
>JAQGAF010002933.1:0-19814 GCA_034687865.1 Kryphioiulus occultus
AAATTACGAAATATGAAAAGAACTAAAAATGGAAGTAAAATTGTAAAATATTCAGAGAGATTTTAAAGTACTTTAAAATGTCTTAGAATATTTTACAATTTTACGGAGATACACGTTGCTCACCCCCATTCTGTACACGCGATACGGCTATGAGGCGAAGCCCTACTTCATGGATTCATCAGGATAGGAAATTTAATTCCATCAATATAACTGTCGGCTCAGGGGTTCCAAATTTTTTGCAACCAAAAATATGCCGCACGTCGTAAAATTTATACCGCGAAAATCCTTTTTTAGTCCTCATTATTGTAAAAAAATATGTTTAGGCTGATTAATAATTAAAGGAACGCCATGGTAAAAAAATATGAAAATTAAATTAGAAATGATAGACAAATTGTGCACCAATTTTCTCATTTCAAAAATTGCTGCACAAACGGTCTACATGTACTTACTCCTACTTATCTATGATAAAATTAGTAATACATGTAATTAGGAATGCCATTAGCGATATTTTGCTAGAAATAATTTTATGTGAGTAGTTTTAGAAATGACGAAGGATAAAATAAGGAATTCTTTTTTAAAAAACATGGATCTCCAATAATGGATTTTAACGACGGTACGCTGTAGACAAATGTTTTTTGAAAACTAAACCAAAAGTGATTGATTTTCATAATTTCATCCACATTTCTACGAAGTATTTGGTGATATTAATCATTCACCAGAGAACGTCATAGGCGCAAATCTTGAAAAAAAAATCTGGTAAAAATGATTGATTTGAATGGATTTTATGCACAATTGGATATACTGGTACCGGTATATCTGTAAAGTCCTATACCATAAAGTATGAAAAAAAAATTTTTTTTGGAGGGGGGGGGGGGCAAACCCATGTATATGTATATAAATAATATTCCAGGGGGGGGGGGGGTTGTCCCTTTTGCATCCCCCTGCGGGCGCCCATGTGAGTTGAGTTTCGGCTGAGTTTCGTCAACTCAGCCGAAACTCAACTCAGCAGAAACCAAGACATGGAATTCTCCATTGAAGTCAACGAGGATTTCGATTCGATCTCGGAATATTTCGGCTGAGCTGTCCTTCAAGTAAGAGCCAGCTGTACAGGGTGGGCCAAAGAATCGTGAATATTTAACACGTCAAAATTACTTAAAACCTTTGTACAATGACATCACATTGAAGAATAGTATATGTCATTCGCGAATTTCCTTATATAATTAGGGATGGGGTTACACAAATGGGTTTATATCAAATATTAAGAGATAGAATCGAAATCCTCATTCACTTCAATGGAGAATTCCATGTCTTGGTATTAAAATGTCGAATTCAAATCCTGCTGAAATGAATGGAGACTACTGTATGCTTAAGATCGATTTTATAACTTATAACATACTGTATTACTTACCTTATAACCTGTAGACAAATATGAAATTCTGTCTGCTTTCTTGCCAAGCCATAGGCTTCATCTGCACATGACATCACGTCATGGACGCCATTTAATAAACACGAAGCAAAGCAGCGGTTGAACAGCTTGTTTTTTGCATTGAAATCTGATATCAAAAGTGGTGATTTGCCCAAGAAAAACAACGCTGTTCACCGCCCAATTGCTGCATGTTTGTTAAGTGGCGTCAATGAAGTCATCATGCCATGCACACGTGAAAAATTGTCCTGGCAGCATAACACACGAAATTTCTCATATTCGTCTTCATACAAGTTATAGGGGAATTTGTACAGTATGTTACAAGTTTTAAAATCGAGCTAAAGCAGAGTTGCCATTCATTTCAATATGCTTTAAATTCGATCTTCTGATACCAGCAAAATCGAATGCTCTATTGAAGTGAATGGAAATTCGACTTTGATGTAAATCCTGATGTAATACATAATGTGATGTAGTCAAAAATAATTGCACAGTGGTTTTAGGTTTTGCCGTTTCTTTGGACCACCCTGTACAACTACTCTAGCAACGTCCATCCTCGCTCCTCTATTACCCAACGAAGCATCCTCCACGACAATTGGGAACCATGTTCAATACAAAAAGCAATAACAAGTACCAACTAAACCGTAATCGAAATTGTCGTCCATTTTGTCATGTTGACAGGCCCACGTGGGCGCTAATGTTTACCTTTTCTCTTCGACCGTGTCATGTGATTATGATATCGCAGAAGCGTAATACACGAATTGTTTATATGACACCCGTGTAATTTACGTGGTGCGATAAGCGACTAATGCAATCCCTGGAAATACTTTAAAATAATAATTGCCCGGTATAAGAAGGCTGTCGTGTCCAGCCGGGGGACAAGTGGTCAGCGTGCGGGACACGAGCGCATACCATTAGCCAACCAAGTGCCATTTATCACCCCTGCGTAGGTGGACAGAGCAGTTGGACAGGCTTAATTAACACCTGTTGCTTACACCTCCCGAAGACTGATAAGAAAATAATAGCCCCTTTTTCCCGACCTGTCCAGCGCATGTCAGAAAAATAGACCCTTTTAGAAACAAATGCGAATCGTTCGCTGATTTGGTGGCATTAAAAAGCAGTAAAACCGTGAGCAGGAACACCGAGTGAACCTGTTAGGGCCATGACAGGAGATCATCCACTACTTAAAAATATAAATCAATTGACATGCAATGAACTGGGGGATCACTTCGAAGAAATTGCTATCAATGTCATTGTTCGAACGAAATCACTTGACCATGTGTAATGGCGTCAAAATAGTTTACATCGTCAATTACCGAACTAATTTACCATTCTATTTGGTGCAGACGCCCAAAACAAGTCCAAAATTATGGCGAAAGTCACACTTTTGACTCGACATCTGAAAAATAAGGGTCAGTAACGAGACAACGAACAATGATTTACCAAACGTTTGTAAAGATAAGGTGCAGTCAGTGACTTTCCTTATATTCAGGACATACCGAACTAAAATCTAGTTTTACAAACTAGATAATGACGAAAACCGTGATGACGTGTTGCTGAGTGTTTCCCACTCGGTAATGGCAAACGAAATTAAAAGTTGGTAATAGTTACCGTGTTCCAGGTACACGGATCCACGGTTCCAGGAACGTGCTCTCAATATCCACTGATAAAACCGTCAAAACAGTCTGTTCACCTAATTAATTATCAACATGGGAAGTAATCACGCTTATTTACCACGCTTTTTTAATTATCGCGTTACGATCCCCATGTTAAACAATAACATCTCTCACATCTACTTCGTCCATCAATTAATGTAAAAATGTAGCAGTTAAAAACGGCTACACAAGACTGCCTCCAGCCAGGAAACGTTGATTGGTGTTGATTACTATTAATATGTTGGTAAAGTAGGAAATATCGGATATTTAATCACTCAAATAACTCCCAATTGCCTTGGTAAAAAACTAGTCTTGTAGCTGGTCAGTTGTAAGATAAGAATGTCATTTACCGGTAGTGTAGATGCGTCACGATGCTTCTGTACCATCTTAAACAGAGGTATCAAGTCGACAATATCAAATCTCTGAATTTTGATTCACCATGAACTGGCTTTCGATATCAAAGGTATTATTGCCAACTTTGAGATGCGTGAAAGCCAATTCCGCACTCATTTAAATGCATTAAAGTCACTGTCAAATAAAACCTTCATAACCTTAACACTGCAGTCATAGAAGAAATTTGCTCGGACATGGAAGATAAGCTTCTAGTATTATCTTTCAGTCTTTATATTCAAGTAGATGCGTATAATTAGTAATTCTCTCCGAATATCATTAAGGCAGATTAGAACTGGTTTAATAAACCAGTTGTTATAATTTATCTTTAGTATGCATGTAATAATAATTACATGCTTATTGTCGTTTTATGACTTATTAAATTGCAAATGCTCCCCGTTTTTCCAGTTTGAAACAGTGTGAGTGCTGGGTGTCAAAAATAATTGCGATTCTTAGTGATTAGGTCTCATTCTTAATTCCAATGTCCTTGTCCCAAGTACCACATCTCTATATCATCCTGTGGCAATTATAATTATGTGCAAGGTGGCGAAGAACTATCTCTTCTAGGTAAATCTGCATTGCTTGACAAGTTAAAATGGACGCAATAAAGATGCCTATAAGATATCCGTAATAAACAAGTAGAAAGGAAGGAAACTGAAAGGAAGTTATTTTTTCTTACACGAAAAAACGTTGAGTTTTAATTACATCAGTAATCAGTCCCTTTGATGATTTGCTACAAATTATTAATTACCATTATTACCACCTTTGTCATGGTAACTAATGCAATAGTCGAAGTACATGTATATTGCATCGCACACTCATCCTAAGGCAAAATACGTGTACTCAAGATGTATTTTTATGCAGTACCTATCCTTTTCACGGTCGCTTTGTTTTGATGCAATTTAGCTGAGTTGCAATTTTGATCAAATAATTGGTAACCGTTTAATAAATTAAACAAATATTAGGTCAACCTGATTCTGGTAGTTCGTTCCTGTTCCAAGTGACCACTATAGCAACAGAGGAGGATCTGATTGAAATAATATGACAAATATGACAAATTATATCAGATAAGTTCAGTCTACACGTCACATGTTACAAGATAAAAAATTACGTGAGAAATTCAACAGACATGGTGTACGTAACAGGACAAACTTGCCCTTCAACTAGCTTATCAAATTGTGTTCGAATTTGCGTGAACTACAACCGGAGAAAGTATTATTTTGAGGGGAACATTTTCAGAAATTCGGAAATATTTTAGGTCACCCAATACACGTTATACTCCCAAACCCATATATGCTCCATTTATTTGAACAGGTCTAAATCAATGATTTTGTATATCTTTAGCGTTATGGCTGCTGGCAAGATTCGAATTTCAATTAAAGAATTACAAAGAAGAACAGATGTGGCACATACATCGCGTCTTCAAAACTGTAGAGAGTGGAAAGCTTTATCTGAAGCAATCATGACGAATGAGCAGCAGGTGGTGCAAGATGCACTATCAAATCAGTTCAGTAGCCACACAGATTGCAAGAAGAAGTTACAAAATTACGAATGGTCATTATAACGTTCGTAATTTGTACCAAAACCGCGGAGGTCATAACATCACTCATATCTCAGGGACAACAGCACGACATCTAATTTTTTCAGTGCTGAAAATTACTGGTTTTTCCTGGCAAAACTGAATTATACATGTAAACTTAATGCCCCCTGCATTTTGGACTGCATCAAATTCCTGCGTGAACAATTGACAACAATACCGTCTTGGAAAAAAGAAATGACAGCAACAAAGCAAAATCTCAGAAAGAATAAAATGCGCATGCTCTACTGACACGCAAAGGCGAACTTTAGTAAATATCAACTGACTTTTATGATATACCTTGTACCTGTATTCTACGATGTACTAACATCATAGACTTACGTAGTGCTCTTTTATAAGCACTTTTGGTGGCAAAATGCTCTTGAAAATAGTATACATGAGGACAATGGAGATGCATTTGTTGCTTCGATGTTAACTGCCTCGCATTTGTACCATATTATTTATATACATGTACATGTAATATATGACTAGACCTTCAATCGTGAGTGGAGGAAGAAAAGAGATGCCGAATTAATATGAAGGTAAAATGGCCGTTGAGTAATAAGTATGTAGGCGATACCGACCCTAAATCAACCCCGTTATTTTCGGGATGCTAAGAACATACTGTAGTCTGACTGTATTATCCCGAGCAAAATATGAGTTGTTAATCAGTTGAAAGTAAAGTGTTGAGGAAAAAAGTCACCTGACATTCATAATAGAAAATGTTTTCAAAGATCAAAGTAGATTCAGACATTTCCCTATCATTTGGTTATGTCCAAAATCCACTTTTAAAAATTCACCCCAGTTCAACAAACATTTTGCTCCATAATGATTTTCATTTTACGTTACTTTTAAACATCGACGCGAAACAGGCCTACTGTGCTGATCGATAAGGAAGGGCTAGCATTTCAGAAAGTTTTTTGAAATACCATGGCCACCATGGCCATATGATCAATTTTATAATTATTCGTTTTTTTTAAGATAGTGTATCTCACTGAACAATAGACTATCTTAGAAAACGAAAAATCATAAAATGGATTGAGTGTTTTGAAATATATAACGGTGTCTGATTTGCAATAGGGGGTGTCAATCCTAAAAAATAATTGTGATTGTAAGTTACTATTTGGTGCGCGCGCATGTGCATACATGTATGGCTGCCAAAACACGCAAAACCGGTTTTGTTGTTATTTGTGGATGCAAACACCAATTAGCCAAGTTCAATTACAATTATTTTTTAGGTTTGACACCCCCAATGTCATATTCTGCGGTTGCCATGGTTGCCACATTCGCCACCTCCTCCCACATCGACACGTGATTCTATTCAACGAATCAACTTTGCACTAAAATTTCAGCGGCAAATTCAAATTCCGGTCAGACGCAGCCAAGTTAGAATATCAGGATGAATATATTTCATCGTTGCAATAATTAAATTGTCAATAATAATACCAAAAATAAAATAAGGTTTAAATATACTGCATTCACGCATAAGAAATGATGAAATACCGACGAAACTAAATTAAAACAATTTTACTATCGTTTGAAGGGGTATGTTTTATTAAATTGTATAAAAAAGCTTAATTTTATGACATTTTTTACCACCTTGTTTTTCAAAATATGTAGCCTCGCTTTCTAGCAAAACCAAAGCCTAAAGCCTAGAAACGTAAGTTTGCATATTAAGATCAAAGTGCAGCCCCCTCCCACATCGAAATGAATGAACCATGAGAATGACACCTGTTGCTTTTTGGATCACCAGCACGCAGCATATACCTAGCAGCCACACGAGCATATTTCGGCGAAACAAACATCGCGAGCAAATAATAGCAAAACCACCCTATAATTAGGATGGCTTTGTGTCTTTTGATGTTTCGAAGGCGGCAAGAATGCGGCGAAACCCCCTTCTCTGCATTATTTTCCAAGCGAACCAATGCCTAGGGAGAAATACCCTGAAGGTTGACCAATGACGTAATCCTTGACCTTGCACCAAGGATTTTTAACGTGCGATTCTTCAGCCTTGGATAAAAGCAAAATGAATGATGTTTTAATGAATCGCAAATCAAGCCACTTAGACAATTTTTGGGTAATGATACTGTTTTTCCGTCAAGGATACTGGAGCAGCAGGTGGAAGGCTGTTGGGGAACACGCTGACATATTAGGGTGTATTCTACTTCTGCATCGCCAAAAGGTGCGACTATTCAAACTGTGCATGTGTTCCAAATGCATCACAGATGTCGATGGAATTGTGAAATGAGAAACTAGTTGTAAAATACTGTATAACAAATGCGCAGTTCTAGGCGATATTTTGTTTCATTCAATGTTGAAATGGAATACATAGCGTAACCCTGGTAAAACAGTGACATAAATAGAAATATCAGTAATTAAACAGGGACAAATTAAAGGCGGAATTCTGTAGCTTGTAATGAAAACTGACACATGCCCTTTTGTGGATCCCTTTGGACTTTAAGATTATTTCTTCTAATTTGCTTTTTTGACATATTCAAATGAATTTATGCATTCTGTGTTGCATTATTTTATAAAGTTCTATGTGGTTCTATACAGACTGATACACCGGGGGAACCACTTTGAGAGCAGTATAAAACCTTAACGTTGGTTCAATAAATATAATCTACTGTATACTGAAGAACCATAACGCACCAGTGACCATGCTCATTTTCATCAAATACATGTACGTGCACAGTGTACAGTGCACATGGAGTTGTACGGTAGATGTACATGTATATAAATTACAAACACGTATACTGTATGTACCTGCTGTGATGGGCGAAATATTAGCATCATCCATGATATCCATGATATGGGTGGTTTATTTCACACGAATTTACAGTTGATTGAAGTCGATTCGTTGAAATGTGAATACAATAATACATTAACCAATTATTGATGATTCGTGTGAAAATAAATCCCCCATAGGTCATTGTTTAGATTTTTAAATGATAGGCTGATAAAAGAAATTATTGAAATGAAGACAATAAGTGTTTCTTATTGAGTGCGTCCTACATTGGCGACCAACCATGGAATTCAGTTTCATCAATTCATAAGAGCTGACATTGCTGCAGGGAAGGATACCATCGATGTAAAATAGCTATTGAGCCATGTTTTAACATTTCATCAACTTGAAAAGTTATTGGTTGGAAATGCATTGGCATACGAGTTCCCTGTGGGCTACCCCATACTACTGCTTTGTTTTTAAGATAATGCTGATTAATAACGACCGATAATCTTAAATAACCTAGTTAAACGATTCGATTTCATTTTGCCTATACAATAAATTATTCCATATTAGCAGCCCTGAACATTTCAACACACTGATGGCCGCAATCCGGTGATGGTTATCGTGTTAACGATGACTATTTAAAAATAGAATAAGAAATAAAAGGTACGTGTTCAAGCAGTCAGATAGGGTTTCTCCAAAGTACATGTACCATATTTTAGGAAATTTCTTACAGACTGAAGACAGGAGTTTGCATGATAAATGAGTTGTTGATATGTACTGTATGATTCATATGCGTGTGGCATAAGGAATTAACCTGAACGTTAACTTCATTGGTTTTAGCATAAAATGTTGGCTTTTTCCTTGCCAATTTTGCAATTCTGTTGTTTGCACTATTGCTCCAGGCGTCGTTAAATGATTCCGAGTAAAAAGCACTGTGCTTTTAATCTGTTATGAGAAAACTGCAACGTTGATTATTAATATAAGGCTTAGTCAACTACATGATAGAGGCTTGCATAATCGCAGGCTTCGATGCCAAGCCTGATATTATGATGTTAGAAAATTAGCCAGCACGCAAAAGATGTGTTGAAGCACGCGATATTTAAAATCAATGTTATATCAAGTAATTGAATTTGACGTGTGGAAAATGTAATAATTAAGACGACTCCATTTCATTGGCTCGCTTGTCCCCATCCTCGTTTATATTATATATCTAAAGCTGGCAACGAGCAGTTTGCAGTGGTTCATTCACCCGATGACATTTTGGCTTGTGAGAGTTATTTTGTTATGATCCCTTCTTGCAGCAATATTTAGACACCTATAACCCTTTCTCTTCATAGTTAATTGGTTCTAAGCCGGTATAAAAAACGCTTCCTAGCTTTCTCCCTCAATGGGAATCTAAGAAAACTTCCAAGTTTGACAAAACATTGTGGGAAATTTGGAATGCTCTTAATGGACACTGCCTCAACAATACTGAATA
The DNA here is from genome assembly GCA_034687865.1 of Kryphioiulus occultus. NCBI lineage: Eukaryota > Metazoa > Arthropoda > Diplopoda > Julida > Julidae > Kryphioiulus > Kryphioiulus occultus. Next base: position 9,250 of record JAQGAF010002933.1, read on the forward strand.
GACAGCGTAGGTCGACTATCTATGGGTTCAGATTTAAAGCAGCATGGAAAATAACAATGGTGTCTCTCAACGACATAAAACGTTACGATGACTGAATGACTAGACATGGATGCCATAAAGCACAAAAAGTTATAATATTGTGGGATTTCCTGAAGAGTAAACTTGCCAGATGGAAACATGAATTATACGTCCAAACACAGTTTATGACAACAGAAAGTGATGTTACCAGCCAAGCTTACAACCAATTCAGACAACAATAAAAGCATCAACATTAAGATCAACGATGAAATCTAAGGGCAAAATTCTGTTTTTAATTTTTACTCATGACAAATCACACCCACATGCGTGTGTATACAGTATTTAAGCTTATAAGCTTATTTAACATGGAATAAATACAACGCTTTCGATAAGTTAGTTCCCTTAAGCTAATGAACAGTAAATGTGTCAATTTATCCCCCTTTATTTTTCGAATAACCCTTCTCGACATGTCGAAACCATGCAAGTTTCCATGAAATCGTGTGTAAGTCACTAAAGGTTTGTTTGTTTGTTTGTGGAATTTTTAACGTTGGCCTATTTTCGCACCTATTGGGCACATCACCAACGCCAGGGGGCAGACCGAGATATCACAAGTGTTGAATTTTAGGGGAATGGTAGAATTGATTCAGGTCAATCATTTTTTTTGCAGATTTCTCCGAATTATAAGGAGCAGACACAAAATACAATGTTGCTACTGAAAAAGTCCAGGTTTTCCTGGTTTTCCAGGTTGAATATAAAATTCCCTGAGGTTTCCAGGTTGAATGTTGAACCACGGGTCATAACGACGACTTTTTAGGAAAATAAACCTCAGTACATTCCAGAAGAGACAGTCATCAATTTTCATTCTTGTTCCATCAAGAAAGTCTAGGTCATTGTGCAATTTGAAAAACTTGAACCTACACATATACAGTACGTGGCAAATGAAATGCGAAGGTATGTAACCATGGTAACAATTTTCGAGTTTGCCCTCACAGCGTGTCCATGTCCATCCCAAACCATGATTTAGCAGTCATATTTTGGTTCAGTTGCAGATTGCGGCTGTTCGGAGGACAGAAGCTTAACAGGGCAGACACAGAAACCGTTGTTTTATCGACAAAAGTCCAGCTTTCCCTAGTACAACGTGCTTGATTGATTGCCCCACAGTGGCTAAGAGCAACACGAAGGCCGTCTAAGAAACATCAATATTGAGCTCGAAAGCCAAGAAATGGTCAACTTGCTTACATTTTGCGATAGCACTGGTGGTGGAAGAGGCAGAAAATAACGAGAATATATTCTGGCGCGGAGCAGCTTGGCTGGGAATTGGGGGCTGCAAAGGGACTTCTAAGTAACAATTCTTGCTTAGATTATACACTTCAAGGAGATTGTTGTGGCACGTACTCTGGTGAAATTAGAGTGGCAATTGTTTAAGGGAGGTCGTTCATGCAATATTTCATTATTTGCTTCAAATTTCCTAGAAGTGCAGCGCATGACGGCATCGTAAATAACGTTTTCGTGGGATCGCGATCGAGTATTCAGAAAAATTGAAAAAAAAACTGCTGGAATCTTACGCCACCCCAAAACAATAAAGTTCATGACATGACGATTTTGGTTTATCTGTAATTCGTCTTGACAAGAAATTTGAGAAGTTTAAGCAAAATCTTCCAGGACTTTCAGGTCGTAAGAAATCAGTATGAAAATTTTAATTGAAAACTGCAAACTAAATTCGCGATCACAGAATGTGTAGGCCATAAGGCGCTGCAACTGCAAGTGCTCTTCATGTGGTAACCAAAGTCAGGCTAGATACAACGCTTAGAATGCATTTTTTGTGAGGAATGATTCACGTGGTCTTTAATTTCATTGTGTAAACATTTCAATAAATTACAGGCAAGTTAAAAGTCCAATTTGCTTGCAGTTGAAACGTCAGAGAATTATTTAAACTAATCTAAAGACATGGTTTTCTATTTAACATTTATAATTAACGTCACGGAATTTAATTAAAACCATTAAGTCGAGCCTCTAGTTTACGTAAGACCAACACCAGAGGGCAACATTTGTGTCATTAAACGATGTGTTTATCGCTTGGTAAACAATGTGAAAGTGAGCATCTCTCCACCAATCATCAAAATCTGCAGGGAATGGGTGGCCCATTATTTCCGGATTCACCAGGTGAGAATTCTCATGAAAACACAGTTTTCAAACTAATTGTAAACAAAATTGCTTACTGCTGTCCATGGATTTGATCGATGTAAAAATTGAAAATCCATTTTATCAAAGTCGATTCTGTCATAGGGACACTTGACAGGCTCAAATTGAGCACAATGGTCAATTGACTCTAAAACCAGATTTGTCCCACAAGGTGTGGACGTCGACTTTGTTTGGTGGTTTTTTTTTCGAAACGGACTTTTGAAATAAAAACACGAGTTTTGGATCAGTTGCCTTTTTTTGCGCTAGAGTAGAGAAGAAATGTTGAATCGGGTTTTAGAAAAGCCAGATAGACCACGCCCCACAAATCGTAAGTACGGCCATTGCAACGCAATTATGCTCGACGTTATTAAAGTAGATTTTATCTGAATGCCATTTAAGTCTGCATGGAAACTAGGCACATGTATTTGATGAAAAAAAATAGGTAATCCACTGACTATGAAAAAATTGCAAAATTCCCCTGATTTTTCCAGGTTTCCCAGTTAGTTAAAAAACGACTTTCCTGGGTTTCCCAGGATTCCCAGGTTATGTGGAAATCCTGGGTAGTGTGTGAATGTTTGATAATAGTTTGCGCTCCACGTAAAACGTGAACGTGACGTGACGCCAATCTTTTTTAACATTGCTGATGAATGGGAGCAAATCACGTGACATCATCCACGTGCGTGTTCACGGTCATAAACGGCGTTTTCGACGTAAAAACGAGCAAGCTCACGTTCATGCATTTTACCAGCAATATTGAATTACTGAGTAATTCGGGTAACAGGGTACCCCCAATTGTTCGGTACATGTATAGCTTCAAATAAATGACAAAGGTAAATTCTCGATTAAATGAAAAAGACAGCGAAAGCTATACACGTCAAAAATTTTATCTACTCCCATTGATTTGCAATGCTACACGTGACGTCACACGTTTTACGTGGAGCGCAAATTTTCTATTGACCTAGTACTAGAAAGTTCTCCTATCGATATGGTTACTGCTGTGGCAAGCCAACTTCCTACCAGTTTCGCCAACTGGTCAAATTTGACATCAACATCGTCTGCAATTTTTCGCAACATCTTTCATCAGCAAAGTAGGCACAAGCTTCGAGACGACGTTGATGCCACCAACAAATCCCGGCTATGCAGCGTCATTTGCCTAAATAAGCCGTTAGGGAGCGAAATTGACGCTCCATCATAACTACTGCAAGTTGCCCTCCCGCATGACGAGCTACTTTCCGCAGCATCTCGCCCATGTTTATGCATAAGGTGTTTATCTATGTGCGGGACGGGTGATGAATGGGGCGCTGGCAGCCGAAGTGACCCCACGGGAGGCTCTGCCAGGGTAAATGGCGCACGCCGCCTAGCGCCATCAATAAAGCCGGATAATTTACAGATAGCAAATCGCACCATTTCCCCCGTTCTACTCGGGCGCCCATTCCTCCGAGACGTTTATTAACGGCCAGACAATGAACCCGATGTATTCCCAATCCCGGCATCGGCATTTTTTTTCTAATCTTAGAACGGGGCCGATGAATCACCTGAAGATTTAATGCATTCATTAGGGAAGAAACCGGAAGATGGGCTAGTCTTAACGAAGCATTTAATGGCGAATTGTCCCTTGGGCATCGCTCGGGACCATTTCGGCCAACGACTTTAATTCGGCCAAAGACCACTCTCGGGAATGCCAAGATTTATAAAATCAAAACCATGAGGCTCCCCCCTACCCCATGGGGGTGTGGGGCCAAAGCTGCGAGTTCAGATTAATCAATCTGAATGAAGGCATTTACATGTAGATTAACTAAGCTTGGATTGTGAGTACTGCCAAAAATTGGGAGTTGAAACAGAGTGACTGGCCGAATCTTAAGTTAAATTTCTTTGACTTTTCCACGTTTTCCTGACACTTTTCGAAAAATGTCCAGATAATTAAAACATGCACTTTTTACTGACGTGACACATTTTTACTTACGAAATGGTTCAGCCAATCACATTTTAAACCTTGGCAGTCATCAATTAGTTTGCTCGCTGGAGTTGTGTTCTTTACAAGATTTTAATGCATCGAAGCAATTAAAGTAATATTAAAATCATGAACGGGACCAGGAAGAGCTGGTAACAGTCCCAAATCATATGGGAAAGGAATGTCCCATTTCAACTGCAATGTGATGGAAATTTAAGAAAGTGTAGATATTGAAATAATCCCCACGAAATATCCCACAATTTTGAAAAAGTAATAATGAATTTAATAATATAGTGAATGCCATAGGAAAAATCTTATAATGTATTTTAGCGTATTAATATTAATATCGACGTGAACAATAGTGGTTGAAACCACTAGATGGCAAACACTATTTTTGTGGACTTCTTTCAAAATTTCTAAAAGTATTCATAATGATGTGCATTGAATGTTCTTGTTGAAAAGTTTGATCCATATAAAAACTTGATAAGTAATCAGCTGCCGTATTAATAATCATTTAGGAACGCAGAAGGATAATTTTTTTTTTAATTGGTAGAAATAATGGATTTTAGGTTAATTTAAATTGATTTTTTTTAAGAGAAATGCTAGGAAATATTAATTATGACGAAAACACTGTTGGCGAAAAGTAGATCACAAATACAGCTCTTCTGAAATACTTTTACCAACCAAAGGCGGTACGCCACAACAAATTTTCAGGCCAGTCACAATAATTTATAAAATTATAACCAGATTCCCCGAAGGGGCGTGGGGTTAAAGTTGCTAATTCAGATTAATCAATGAGCATGAAAGCATTTTGATTAACTAAGCTTGGAATGCGAGTCCAGTCAAGAAATTGGGTCTTAAATAACGTCCAGTGTGCAACGTTTTCCGATCGCCTGGACAACCGCTGATTCCGAGTGAAAGCCGACAGTGGAGCGTGAAAGTCAATATGTGTAGCTCGGGACCGAAAACAGTTGCACATGTTGTTTATTTTCATCAGGGACAATTAGGTTGGCAGGCTACAGTATGCCACTGCACTGAAGTGGCCACAGATGCATCGCGGCAACGGAAATGTGACGATTTCCACATCGCATTCCACAAATCACCCTTAATCACCTATCAGCTGCCTATTATGCGTAACAGTGCCTATTCGGTTCACTCTTTGAATCTACATTTCAGCCAAGTCGTTCCATCACAGCAAGTCAGAATAGGACCTTACCAACGTGCTGTACCTGAAAGACGGCAATCATTGCCAACACGCGAACTTGTATGGTTTGCCGCCTTTCTAGGGCAGCGCACTTAGGGGCCAAGTGCGTTGGGCCATAAATCAAGTTCGAAAGGTTTTCCCGTCCACAACCCTTAAATTTGGTGGTAAATAAATCACTAGCTGGTAAGCAGGATGCGTAACATTTCCTTTGACAAGAACCATTCGTTTCATAAGTAGCAATGATTTCCATTGAAATAAACGTTGACTAAAAAACAACAATATTCTTAACGTCATAATTAGCTGCGACTAAATTAAGTTATTTAAATTTAATTGAACCAATGGTTACGTTAGTGACTTTTGAATATTTTTTCATGTTATCCCTACTTTGACAAAATAGAGGGTACTGAACTAAAAAGACAGCTGCCTTTTGAAGATTGGTTGCTTTGAGAAAAGATTTGCCTGGATCCACTGTTAACTCAACGATTGTTCAAGGAAGAAAAGATATTGAAACCAACAGGGTGACCACACTTTCACATTATCCTATTTCAGTGAAATTTCCGGTGAAATTGCACGACAGTTGCGTTTCCGTCAGAATTGTTCACATTTTCGTGATTGCCATTCAACATGCCTCCAGTTTTGAATGAGAAAGTATATTTTTAATATTTCCAATTTAGATATTTCAGGATGATCCCGCTATTACATTTTTTTTATTTCCCAGACATTTCCCTGATTCCCCGGTCATGTTACCCTGTGGAAATGTTTCCACAAACTCGTTTATGAAAATATTTTCGCTGAGTCCTGCTTTCACAAAATGTTTCTGTGTGTGTACTAGGCTTAAGAAGGATTAAAAGAAAGACTTCAAATTTTCCCATCCAATTTCCAGAGCATCTTAGCTTCGTGGAAAGGTAGATCAGGGAAAAAAAAACATTGGAATCCAGCAAATGGATGCTAAACTGCGAATCAGATAAGATACATTGAAGTCCCATACAGAGAACAGCCGATAATGTTCTTAAGGTTGCTTTCCTCCTTCCTCGCCAGGGGCATTAGCCACACACATTCAAACGCCTATTTCGCTCAAACTTAATTCCCCTGCAAGTCAATACATGTAAATTCGTGAAAATTAGGAGCCGATTATAATTACGCGCCTAGTGACGACCCATTGTTACATGTAGCACACCTCCCCATGGGCACCAGGAGATAGAGCTCGGTGTCGCTGCTCGTCTATGTAATTATCCTTCGCGCTGAGCGCCTCTCTAATCTAATCTCAAATGCAAAATTTTTAAGTTTCGACACCATTAATACTCTCATTAATATTCCCATTCTGCCTGACAGGTGAAATTTATAAAGCCATTCATTACATTTCATTAACATTGGATTAAGAAGGAGAAAGTAAATGAAGAACGTCGAGCTCGAACCAAATTAAGCAGCGAGCTCCCAGCGATAAAAATGCAATTAATTTCAAATGCAAATTTAAAGATGATCAAATTAAAATTATGCAGTGTTGACAAGGAGGGGTTTGTTGGTCCTGGGTTAGCAATGATGTGACGATAAGCTCGTTTCGCTGAAATCAGCGCTTAGGTAGCTCAACCTTTCCTGTTTTCTTCGAAGTGTTGAAATTTTTGGATAGACTTTGGTTCAGGCCCTGCAGGAAACTTGCTCATGAAGTATCAAAGATAGACATGTCGGCATTTATCCATTTTTTGTTACTTTTCCGAATTTTTTTTAATTTAACCAAATTTAACCTGCAGTCTTTTTAGCTGCCTTTAATTTTCAGGTAATTAATGCCAGTCTGTTAGTTGTTCGGCGAAGCCCACTTTCTTGTAGTGTCTATGCCGCAGCAGCAGGGACTATACCGAAGAACACTCGAAAGTTCACTGGTTTGACGACAATGTTTTTTCCTTGAAAACGGCATGTTGAAGCCGGCTTCCCAATTATGGGTAAACTGGTCAAAATTGGGTAAACTAAGTGTGGAACACTTATACAGCTCTAAGTATTTAGTATCAAAACCAATCATTTCTGCTAATGAAATAAATATTTTACTTGAATTGGATAAAAATGACTCTCTGTTAAGCGGTTTTTGGGTAATCACGAAAAATGTTTAAGTGACTGAGTTAAACCAGCGACAATGAAACTTGAAAATTAAATGCCTACCTTAGCTGCCCCTAACCACCAGGCAATGACTGCCAACCTAAGAACCATGAGGGGATACCCACTGTCTTAAAGTGTCTATCCCAGAGCAGGGACCATAACGAAGTACACGCAAATTTTGTTAAAGCCCTGCTTCCTGAACCTGGGTAAATTACCCAAAATTGCGTAAGAGTGGTATTCCTTTGGGTAAACACAAACCTAGTGTAAACTAAGTGTACATACTAAAACAATCTCAAGAAGCGTTTATTATCCGTAGTAATCAAATTGGATTACTGACTTTCTGATTATTAGTGTTTGGATGAGGAGGGTAAGTCTTAACAAGAGTCATAGGAAGCTGGGTGTTTACGTGAATAAAACAACCTTTTCCAATAAGTGGTTTTGGGTAACAAGAAGATTCTGATAAACAATGTTTGGATCTGGGAAGCTGGGTGTTAAAGTTAATCCAACAATCTTAAAGAAACAATTCCACGAGTGAAGTTTGTTCGCATCCTTCACCAGATTCAACAAGATGCGAAACTTTGCGCTCGCTCGCATAGGGTAAACATCCAATTTTCAAAAAATCATTAAAAGTCATTACCTGTCATTCATCCCTGACAGGGTCATCATTCATTGTGAGGCGAAGTCGTTTAAGATTTAACCCTTCACGGGCCCATAGCCGAACCTCCCAGCATCCTGTTGTTTCCTGATGTGATTTCCATGGCAAGCAGCTTTGCTAGCTTCCAGAGTTAATGAAGCGAATGGGAGGTAGCACACCAGGCGACTATTTACTTCTTGCATAAATTAATGCGATCTTATTGTCTAATTTCCATGCGGAGACGCCGAGGTGGATTTCTTCTAAATTGCTAAATGGTTGCGGGGATTAGCCCCCACAACCCGGGAGATATTTCTTGCCAGATTAAGTTGATCAATCACCGGGATGCCGGCTTGAAATATGATTTAATGTCAGCAAGGTCAAATTTGCATATCTACATGCAGCGCTCAGAGCGCTCGACCAATAGACCGGCAAGCTATTGATTTTCTATTATCAAATTCCCGAACGCCATGGAATTTGAGTTTTCCAACGTGCAAAGACCTCTGGTGGGTTGCGCCAGCGACGAACATTGGGTTTCATCAACAACTCTTAAAGATAACTTGCAAATCCTCCCACTTCGGAAGTGTGCATTAGACGAATGTATTCTGAGAGGAAGTCTCTTTTGATAATGCTTGGTGAAGACTTTTTAAAACGTCGATTTCCACTATCAGAGTTGTGCCGTACGTATTGTCAGAAGCTTGTCTGTGGTGGCAGAACAATCGCATAATGTGCGTTTCACAGATATAAGACGTTGGAATGCACTTCCAAATAACAGCCTTAAACAAATAGAAATTCAATAAGCAAACATGTAGTTGACCACGCACAGGCTTCCCACATTTCTTGAAAAAGAAATTCCTTAACTTTCCAGGCTTTTCCAGGTCATTTTTAAATTTTTCCATGACCATGAACAATTTACATTTCATTACTATATTTTTACTTTTACTTTGCAAGATATTTATTTCTAGTGAAATGGTCAAAAATTGGAACGTGAACATTTGAAAACCGTTGTAACTTTAATAAAACCTTAGTTGGAAGAGTAGGCTAACTTTTCAAATCATGATTTAACAAGTTTATGGGCATATTTTTAGCAGCATAATTTTGATCATAAAAATTCCAGGTCAAATTTTACATCTTCCCTGACTTTCCAGGCATTTTCCCCAACTTTCCAGGTTTTTCCTGGTTGTGGGAACCCTAGCGCATATGAGGTGATGCCTGACAAACTGGGAATATTGATATCACCACATGAAATATCTTTACTGAGAGACGGATACTGAGTTGAATTGCAGATTCTTTAAGGCTGATTTTCAAAATACTGAACAAAGAGCGATGCCAATATTGGTAAGTCTAGTTAAATCCTGTGACTCGTGTCAACAGGTTTCGCAATTAATCAGTCATCATCATGAGTCATCATCAATCCATGGTGTTTCCAACAGGTGAGAAAACTGCAAGATTGCGGCTGACTTGACCCATAAATCAGGGAAAATTCCAACCGGTTGAACTGTAATTCATGACTTAACAGTATTTAAATCTTCTCAATCAAAAGATTGAGTACGATGGTGCCGATAGGATTTCATTGGTCGGATCTTGATAACTATATTAGGCTCCCTTCACACCAAGCAAGTCTTCTTCATTAAAATCTTGCAAGTATAGTTGAATCCTGTAACACCAGTCACGTGGTACCACATGCAGTTAGTAGTCATCGCGAGTCATCAACAATCCATGACCTGTGCGACCATGCAACTTACATTTCAGTTTATGGCATCAACAAAATTTAATGCCAAAGTGATGTTTCTGCATGGCGAAAAAACGGCAAGATGGTAGGTGTGCCATCAGGGAATCAAAAACAATCATACAGATCGAATCTTCCAACTCCCTACTTTTCAGCTCTTTTATCCACAAACACCAATCATTAAAATATGAATTCTGGATCACTCAAAAATCCATGAACTGTGTGACGAGTTTATATTTCCCTTTTCGGCAACAAAACAAAATGATGTCAAATTGGTGTTTCTGGCGAGAAACCTGCAAGATGAAGGGTGTGCCTAATAAATCATGGAGATATCCAATTGCTCTAATCTTCCAACTCCCAACTTAACGGGATTTAGAACTTCTCAGTCAAGTGTGTGTGCTAGCGCCTTGAGAAAACCAATGGTCGAATCCTGGTAACTCTGGATCCTTTAACATCTAACAAGTCTTCATTAACATTTTTGGCAACTTCTGAATCCCGGAACTCCAGTCAAGTATTTTCACATATCTCTATCTCATGTCTCAAGTCACCAATCTCATAATCAAGAACCTTCTTCATTCCATGACCTATGAGACCAGCTTTCAATTATAAGAATTCAGGCCTTTTAGAAAAATGTACTTTGCCTGCAAATTCTAATTTGGTGGAAGGAATCTTTAAACGAAACCACAGCGGTGGTAGAACCTGCCATTCCAATCCACTTATGGAACTCCGAGCCCACTCGGATCCATACTATTGGTCTTATTTC
>JAQGAF010002934.1:0-19811 GCA_034687865.1 Kryphioiulus occultus
CTGGGTAGCTGAGGATTCTGGGAAGTTCTAAAGCTGAAAACACGTTTATTTCTGCTTGGCTTCAGGTATTAATGATTTTATCATATTTATTTGTCACTATTAGAAATTGTTGGATTAGAAATAAGAACGCGAGTGGTCTGCTACGTGAAACGTTACTTTATTTCGTGATGGACGCCAGCGAATACGACCGACAATAATAGTTATTAGGCGCGCAATGTTCTGGTTTAATTGGCTTGGTGACCTTGGTCGTGAGATGAATTTGACAACTCACAGCTAAAATTGTTTATTTCTGGTGCGAGTATAGTGTTTTCAAACAAATACGTTTTATGAGTTGTTGTTTCCATGTTTATAGATCGTGTACAAGAAAGTGATTTCATTCAACACTTGGTAGTATTGGTTCAGCCATCGAAGAAAATGACGCCTTTATTTCTTCAGCGGCAACATACAGTAGATACTGTAAGTTACATGTAAATTACTTAACAGTTAGAAATTTGGCTTGGCTAACTTTTTTATGCGACCATTTAATTGCGAAATAATCCAGAGTCTGTGGGACGAGCAACCTGATACAATCTAGCTAAACAACACAAGTTTCAATAGCATTTTATTCTTCATAATGTGGCAGCATACCGACCTCTGATCATGTCTGTTGATATCTGAGGCATTTAATATTTAAACTTATTTTTGACAGAAATACATTTTGTGCGAAAATAGTAAGTCATCGCATCTAAAATAATTCACATTTATATATATAAGTTTCGCTCAGTTTGGTCAGTTACTTTCCTAATGTTGGTCAGATTTATCAAGAACATCCAACACAGTAACCTGAATCATCCTGCTAATATGAATAATTTCTTATTTTAGATCATGCTGGGATGTAACATTTCTAGGAAGTAATCTGAGAGGTAACAGAAAAAACTGCAGGTCACTGAAAAGTATTTAAGCTAGTGGTCAGTTACTTTAGTGACTTGCATGGGATTAATTCGGCTGATGAGAAAGTATTTTTCAAAACAATAGAATGATTATGGACCATGGACTGGAGAATGTTTTTAAATGTCGTTATGTCTGCACACTATTACATGTACATGTACTTTAAAAATTTAACTTACTCAAGTTGCGCTAACAGACGTTATAATTGGTAACAAAATTTCGAGAATTTCTCAAAATACACATTTCCGCGCACTGTTTGCTAAATCTTCTTTAAATTCAGATTTATTTCCAGTCTATAGTGTAAACTGGACATTGGCAGAATTGTCTGAAAGCTGTCACATGAAGACCAGTGAACGTTGCAGTGACATGTTCCTGCAATTGAAAAAAAAAAGTTTTTATTGAATTTAGGTTTGCATACTCCATTAAAGTAAGGGCATCAAGCAGTGCGTCTCACGATGGGGTGTGTAACGTGAAGGTAGGTAGGTTACTTCTACAGTGTCTCCATGAAGGATCCAAATCATACTGCTGCAGTGCTGCCGTCCGAAGGAAAACCTGATAACATCAGGCATGGTGGATTTCAACCGCTGCAATGAAAATGTTTGCGAGTATTAATAATTATGGGAATGTTGTATTCAAACTAATTTGAAAGCTGAGACCAGGTCTAATGTTATTTCCACAATTATACAGCTGAGTTTACGCTAGATTAAAAAATCATTACGAAATCACAAATTAATTTTTAACTGTCGATAAACCTGTTTTATAACGCCATATACTTAACTGTAAAATGTAAAAAGCTGGCTTACAATATAACAAAACGGTATCTAGCAATGTTATGCATTAAAATTGAAAATGAGAAGGAAAAATTTCGCGTAACATGGTTCTCGTGATATACCAGGTCATTTGTTAAACGTCATGTGTCGGTAAAGATGCATAACTTCGTTACATACAAATTGTGTCATGATCTGCCATCCATAACAATTCATAATAAGTTACGTAACAGTTAAAAACTAATTTATTATATGACGATGTTTTGCTATAAAGTGTACAACCAGCTTTATAACGCCCTTTGATCCCAATTATACCATAAAATAGAACCTGCTATATAACAAGAAAAAAATATTAACAAAACATTTTTAGTTTCGTTGTATCACTACGCAATATAACGTTTTGATGAACAGTGCATGTTAGCGGGTTTTGTGACTAATTGGGAAAGTCAGGGGATTTTTTAACTTATTATTTTAATCTGAAAGATTTTCAATAATTTACTTACCGGGATATTTAGGTGAAGTTGCCCGCAACACAAAAAAGAAAAACCATCTTTAATACTTCTATGCATTGTATTCCGAGCATATCAGTTTACTCCTAATGGAAATTACGAATTAAGAAAGTGCATTATTAATTCGATGTTGCGTGAATATAAAATTGCGGGGGAATACAATTTTTTAACCTGTGAAAGTCAAGGGATTTTTGCTAAATCTGTGGAAACCTTAAATTTAAGAGTGCTTTTTTTCGAGTATAATCTTCCTCAATGGGTTATTTGAAAACACAAGTTCCTAAAACGAAATGCACGTGTCAACGTTCAGCAGTCAGCAAAAGGTTGAGTTGAAATTAAGTTGTTGATTAAGTTGAAAATTCAAACAGGAATCCAGAGTTTTTTCGAGTATGAAACGCCAAGTCTCAGTTTCGAAATTACGTCAAGTGTAAAAGCCACGAATAATATCTAGCGAATATCCTCACCTTTTAACAGTGAAATTGTTTGTTTTTAACTTTGTCTTTATAGGCTAGCCAATGAAATCGTGAGCAAGTCCATGTAACCATGTTGCAGCGAACGTCTAGGGATAGCGGTGTCCAAATCTGGACCTGGCCCATACGTTGCTTCTTTTCCTTTTTTCAGTCTTATTATTGTACAATAAAATGAAATTTTGCCAAATAAAGTCTTAAAAAAGTCCACTATTGCTTTTAAAAATGGTTAAAAAAAAAGTTTTAAAAAAGTAGAAAATACCATGAAAGGAGATAGGTTATATTCGAATAGGGTCTTCGAAAACAAAACTTTACTCCACGCTCTCCCAGTCCCTCCTCCCTCCCACTCACCTTTGACCCTCTCCCCAGGCTACCCCCCTACGGGGGTGACACGGAGGAGGGGATCGTGGGGGTGAGAGGAGAGTTGGAGAGAGAAAGTTCCAGGAGAGCAATGGAGGAAATAATGTCGCACCACGGAACTCGAACCCGCAATTAGCAAAGAAGTTGAAACTTCCAAGCCACACGCCTAACGGAATAGGCCACCAGCGCACGTCAGAAATCATTGACAAAATACTGTATTTCTGCCTTGCATTTAACTAATTTTTTTTTTTTTTTTTTTAGTCACTTGCAAGTGTTTATTTTTTGTTTTCAAGACCCAGTTAATGTAAAGAGACCACATAATGCTTAATTAAATAGAAAAAGCACGATTTTATTAAATCAAAATACAATGTCCCCATCAGGTAATGGGCAGGATATATGAAAATATCAAATTGTTAATCTCTTCATTTACTTGGTTGGCGGGACCTGAAAAACAACAACATGAGGGAATTTTAACTATATTGCGCTTTTCTTCGTGCAAACTTAATTAAAAATAAAATATGAAAAAAAAATTTTTCGGGTTTTTTCGTGCTGATCTTGAAAATAAACCCCAATACGAGTGTAATGGGCCAAAAATCGGATTAATTTGACACCATTTTTATTTTCCTTGAAAAAAAAAGAAAAGGCTATATATATCCTTTGCTTTTTTTCCAGAAATCGTGTAAATTCGACTATCGAATTCGCCATATTTTCACGTGGTACATGAAACTACACCACATTACGAGTGCAAATAACCCGCAGTTTTTAGCAACAATTTTGTGTTTGATAAAAAAATGAGAGTCTATACCATTCGACATCTTTCCCAAAATTCAGATAATTTCACTATCGTTTTCGTTATTTTTCGACCTAATCTTGAATAGGGACCCCAGTACGTGTGCAAAACGCGAAAAAACACGAAGATTTTAGCAACATTTTTGGGTTCCACTTAGAAAAATACAAGTCCATATATTTTGTGTTTTTTTCCAAAAATCGTGAAAATTGCACGATCTTTTCGGTTTTTTCGAGCTGATCTTGAATAAAGACCCCAGTACGAGTGCAAAACACAAAAAACCCGAAGATTTTAAGATCATTTTTGTTTTCACTCGAAAAAAATCCAAGTCTATATATAGCCTTTGGTTTTTTCAGGAAATCGATGGAAATTCGACCATCAAATTTCTTCTTTTTTCGTACTGATCTTGAATATAGACCCCATTACGAGTTCAAAAAACAAAAAACACGCAGTTTTTAGCAACAATTTTGTGTTTTATATAAAAAAATTTAAAGTCTACACCCTTCGTTTTTTTCTCAAAATTCTTAAAATTTCACTATCATTCTCGATTTTTTCGAGCTGATCTTGAATGTGGACACAAAGACGAGTGCAAAGCGCAAATAAACCGAAAATTTTAACAACGTTTTTGTTTTTCCATGCAAAGGCCACTTACTAAACAATTTAGGGTCAACTCTATGCAAAACACAAATTTCAACAGCAGATATTGCGCGACAAATGCATTTATCATTCGTGGTTGTTCTTTCGCACTTCACCATGAGCCATTTAAACCAAATTACCCTGTGTGATTAATGATTATAATCCGTTATTAATCTCACCTGTAGCTGTAGCATCCGTTCTGAGTGCAAAGCAGGGCAAGTAATGTCTGCAAGGCTGGTCTGCATGGTCAAGGGGGCGCATGCCTTAATGTATCGCCGGAGGGCGCCATGTGATCATGATTACGTTCACATTTCATCAAATTTCGGGGCATCCATAAAGAACGTCCTAATATTTTCATGTTGTTATAGGACCCTAGCTGTAGTCAGTACACATCCTCCCAACTTTTCGGTGCCATGTAATTTAATTTATGACTAAATTATAAGCATAAAATGTAGAATTTCAAGAATTATCAGAATCTCATCAGTTTTCCTCAGAATATTGGAATAAAAAAAATCATTACTTTTTCAGTTTATAAAATCACCCCTTCTTTGAATCCTCCCTAACACCAAATTACTGTGTGGATGACATAATACTCTCGTGAAAAAGGCACAAACTTTAAATTTGCATATTCATTTAAAAAACTGATGCGTGTAACATGCGCATAACGAAGGGACTACAATTGGGCGAAACTTGCTTAAAAACTAAAAACCCTACTGGAATTTATACGTTTACGCCGTATTTGTTAACAAATATTAATGACGAAACAGCTCTTATTAAATAACTGCATGGTTTATTATTTACATCGGATATCAATTTCATTACACATATGGTCATAAAAATACAGGCGGGAGTTGGACAAATTAATTTATCATTTTATCATTTGAGCCGACAATAGTTTATGAAAAATAAATTAAAAAGGCATATACAACTGATGTTTCTAAATGTCAAACCTGAAAACTAATCTTGCTTCACGTATAACCTTAGATACGGATCAATACATCAAAACCAGGTTTAGATACGATATTCTAATTTATATTCGCTTATAAAGAGCAAATGTTTCATTAGAGATAAGTCAGGATTTCATTTCTTAAAAACCACCCCCTAAAATCTTAATGTAAGTACAGGCATTCCCCATTTTGGGGTGCTTGGATCATGCACACGTCTGTTTCTAGTCATTTTAGGACTATTTTCAGCTATTTACGAAGTGAAAACTCGAACCGAGGCCCCTATCAGTGCACGACTATTAAAACTGCGTAAAAAAAACAACCGCGATGCTTCACTTTTATTTGATCAAAAAGGAACTGAACCCGACGTAAATGCGGGGTATGCCTGTCTATGCAAAACAATTTGACGTTAATTTCAAGAAAATACAAAAAAATGCAGTCTTAATTTCAGAATATCATTAATATATAAATAGTTCTTGTTGACAATAAAATAAAAATTCAGCAAAACTTTAGTTAATTCTCAGCTGGATTTGATCTAGCAGTTTGATTAAAATGTTGGCTCTAATTCCACTCTAATGTATTGCGTTATGTAGACAGCAAATGTAATTGAATTACTTGGATGAAATTTTTGGAGAAAAGACTATGAAAATTTGCCTCGTCAGGCAGCAGTGTCTATGGATTGAAAAAATGATCGTAATTTTGGAATTTTTATCATAAAACACAACTTGTGCGAGAACAAATAATAAATGTAGTTTGACAATCATGTTTTTTGTCAAAACCATGCATATCGAATCAGTCCAACGAGTCTTTTTTAAAGCATACGGAAAACGGACGATTGGTGCAATTTTGAGATAAAACTAATAATAAAACATGCTGTGGGTTGATAAACGACTTCCAATATTAGCTTCGAGTGATTAATAATGAATGGGTGGAGAGTGACTGTCGATTGACACGAGCCCCTAGATCCAAAGAAAAATGTTGGCTTTACCATTATATGTTATTGTGCCACAATAACTCTGTTATGATCCTTTATATTTAGACTTTTCCTCAACCCGGTATATCGAGGATTAAAATTTTTTTTGATCAATTCTGTTCAAATTTATTTAAAAGATAAGGACCATTTATGCCGAGCTTTTGAAGCCACATTGACTACTGATAACATGACTCTTCCGGATTCATTATATCCAACTCCTGTACGATATTTACCCCGCACATGGAGGCTCCTCAGCTAATTGCCCGCATTCGGTGCCGTAGGCTTGACGATTGATGACTGCGCAGATCTTCTCAGCAGTCCCAGCGCTTGCTCATGAGTCATGATGGCCCTCAGTACGACTGGCTGACCCCCACTGGTTGGACTGCACGATGAGGCCTTTTCTGCAGTGTTCGTTGAACTTCTCGCCAAGTTAGTTAGCGCGGAAGAAGCGATCACTTCGTCGGCACTCATTTGGATCGTGCCGTTTGAGCAAGTGCTGACGATGATGGTGGATCCTGCAGGAAGTCCTTTGATAGGCAAAGAAAACAGAATTGAGCATTGGAGATCCTTTGATTCACTCGTACTCGAAAAGATTACTGAACTAGATCAGATATCGGCCAAGGGCACGATAGTGCTTACCACTAAAATTTTCCATCCGTTTTTGCTGCTGCTGAGTAACTGGGCAATCTTTGTGAGCTAATAGCATTGATTTCAATTGCGCAACTTCATTTCTCAGCATTGAGACCTCATTCTGAAGATGCTCGTTCATTCCCGACAGCTCATCCGCTTTGTTTTCTAGCGATCTGATCCACGTTTTTCGCTTCTGTCTGCATCGTGTGGCTGCCGCTCTGAAACGCAACAAAAAATGTGTGAAACTTTTATTAATATTGGCTGCACTTGTAACAACAGACCTGACTAAGTGAAAATACTACTAAAGCCAAAAAAATCACGTGGGAAATCAAATCTTTCATTAATTTTTAAAGACTTTAATACATCCGATTTAAATCTGACTTTTAACATTTGTTTCTGTGAAATGTTGTCCAGGTTCGCAGAAACAAATGTTATCCAGGTTTTCCATCAATCAATTGACGCTCGCACTATACCTATTTCTTTCCAAGAACCTTCTTCTCTTTTCCTCCGGATCTTCTTCCCCTCTTTTTCGCCTATAAATGGTCAGACATACCTAATCTTAAGTAATTAGCAACTTAAAAGAGTGCATTCGTATTTTACGCTCGCTCACTTCGGCGTATTTGATCTATCGATGAAATCACTGTCATTTGAAGTGGAATCGAGATTGAACATTTCCTGATAGGCAGAAACTTGTCGTTCATCGATAAGTTTGAAAGCGTAATTAATTTTTCCTCCTCCGATGGCACCTTGCGTTAACGCTTCTCTTAGTTTCTTTGAAAATAAAAAAAAAATATTACTCTTATCTATCGTTTCCTGAATATTAACCAAAAAACATTTTGATTAACTGTAAACTGCAGTAATCAGTTTTTGGAACAAACCGAAGGCAGCAATAACTCGAAATCCTCGATAATCTAGCATGCACTAAATGCCTACCATTTTAGCGTACGATGCGGTATTCGAATTTGCCGAATTCGTTACTTGAGTGGTGACGAACGGCTGAGGCAGTACTTGAGAATTGACCGCTGATGATAGACCCGTTCCCGTTGCCGGAACAGAAGTGGGAATGTGCAAAGGAACTGTGCGACCATCGGGAAGCTTGAGGATTAACTGAACCATCCCACTCATGCCCTCAGCTGTAGAGCCTCCGTTTGCAGTGGACTAAAATTTAAAATGAAATACAGATATGATGGATAATTTCGACCATATCGATTCATCGAGTATTAAAGGTTAAAAACTAGCTTTACGTGAGTCGAAATCTGCGTGGGGAGGATCGTTGGTATTGATAAAACTTGGTTGCTTGCAGAAGAGGTAGATGATATTGCAATGGATTCGCCATCGTCGCAAGATCCGATTGTCGGCAATAGTCGTGTATCTGATGTATTACTATTGTACATGAAAATAGCAAGCTCCTTTTCAACAGGGTCCAATAACTCTTTACAATTATGATGCTCAATACTAATGGTAAAAGATTTAGATGAGAAAGATCGAGAGCCTTACCAATTCGAAGCCAATAAGGTTTGCATAATGGTAGTTTGATCCGTAATGGATTTTGGATTTTCAGCTGCTACTGAAGATACCGAAAAGGCCACCGAAGAATTACTGGCGGATCTTGACATCATTCCCATCTCTTCGTCGGCTTCATCCTCGGCTCCTTTATCATCTATTCCCGATTTATTTTCATCCTTTTCACGTGCGTTCAAGTGAATGTCAGCCACGGTTTTGCAATGGTCACGACTGTTATCCTCGTCGTTTTCGTCCTCGAAAATAACAACCTCATCGGCAACAGACTGCTGATGTCGGCGATTTCTCGCATCGCAATTTTGGAGAACATCGCATGTATCCGCTTGTAAATCATCAGGAAGAATAGATGGAGTGTTCAGAATATCATTGTCGGACGGTCCGTGCGATATCTGCAAAAGGAAATCATTTATCACAATAGTGGATATTTGCACACAATTGAAAATCAGCTCTTCTACACCAACACGCATTTATTTGAGATTACATCGGGCAATGACTTCGAAAAACAACTTAAAAATGAACTCACTTCAGAAACTAATGCGTGTCCTAATTTTGTAGCTTCGTAATGTTTTCGAAATTGTTCTTCAAACGGGTTCAGATCTTGAAAAAGACCAACTTCTTCGCAATTACGAATGAACCTAGTAGGCGTTGGTGTCTGATCTGCCGATTAGTACAAATAAGAAATAGAGAATATTTTTAATAAAATTCTGCATAATTCTAAATGTCGAATTTACAACAAATTGGGGAAAAAAAAGGATACTTGCCAACAAATAGAGTCGCATTGTTTGATTTCACGTTGTTGCTCTCCGTATTTAAACTAAGAGACATTTCATGTTTCTTGCTATGAACTGTTAGATGATCTTCATTGGTGAACCGCTGGAAGTAAAAACCAACTTAGTAATAATTAACATCTGATGAATTGAAAGTAAAACAGATATGAAATAAGAAATATACGTCAATAGATTGGGTATAACTTGACAAAAGGCAGACACTTAATAACGAATTTAATGACGACTTTCAGGCGTGCTCAAAAAAGGAAGCGCATAATTTGGCAAGTTGAATGGTTTTTTACAAACGAAAATATTCGATGGCTCGCGCTAGATTAAACGTCAAACACTGACAAAAATTCGCCAAATGATTAACATTTATTTCTGAAATTTATGAGATGTTCCATGAGAAAAATTGTTTCTACGTTTCGGGATTTTTAACGTTGGAACATATTTTTGCAACACGAGGGCTTAACACCAACGCCAAGGCATATGACGTCTACCTGTGAATTTCACCTACAGAGGGAAACCGGATCTGCACGGGATAACGGATGAGAGTTTAAAGTCTTACGAGAAGCAGGGCTGCAGCGTCAGTAAAAAAGCACCAACTGTGACATTAGCTGTGGAGGTATAATAACTAAGCCAACGTTAAAAATCCCGAAACATAGAAACAATTTTTCTCATCGGACATCTCATAAATTTAAGAAATAAATGTTAGTCATTTGGCGAATTTTTGTCAGTATTTGGCACATCCCTTATATCACATTAAATCCACATTTAAAGTTGCAGTGAAGGTCTGAAATATAACTACAATTAGCTATGCCTAGTATGCAAAACTGTTGTCCATATAGAATGTTGTTCATTCGAAAATCATTTTCTCGCATTGAATGTTGGATTTTTGTCATATTTATTCGTTTTTTTATTAATAAATTGAGAAAGTTAACTTTTATTTGCCATTTACTTATAGCAAAAAAAAAATAGTCAAAAAGTCGTATATGCGTGTATTTTAATATACTGCATCCTTCAAAAATAAACTGCAGTATACTATGAAAAAACTGCACTTTCGATGTATATTCAATTACACTGCAGATAACCGCATCAACACTGCTGTATATTTGATGATAATGCAGTTCCCCGCAGTAAATTTGATTATCATACAACGTTTGAATAAAACATACTAGTGTTATAAACTTTGACACTGAATTTCTCACCATGCCACATCCAGGGGCATTACACTCGAATGGTTTGTCGTCCCCCATGTTGTGAATTGTTTATCAAACCATAGTCCAACAAGGATTGGGGGCTACGGAAGACGACGTGAGCTCAGTAATAGACGTTTGTTGAGCAAAACTAATTCTTGGGACCTTGAACTAGGTAATGTTCAAAATCTTTAACGAATTTCAACCGAGTCTTGCCATTGACACTTAGTACCATCGGTGAAAACCCTTGAAATAAACCAAAATCAAGTCATATAAACGCCAATGACATTTGAAAGCATTAATTTCAACGTGTACGAATACCCGTTTATTACCATTTGTCAGTAAAAACGAGCTCAATATGATGTACATGTACAAATTACCTGCAGCAAAAGCAGACGAATTTCATAACGACTAACAGGCACCAGCGCCATCTATTGCGTGTTCGGCAAAGTAGAATCTGACGTATTTCAAAATCCAATACGTCTAATTTAATCTAAGTTTATTTTCAAAAAAGCGAAAAACGAAATTAATCGGGAATCGTTTAGAAACAAAATCTAGTAATAACATAATTGTTCTTCAGTCAGCTACGCAATCTTATTTAAGTTAGTGGCTCCGTTCGGCAAATGCACAGAACTGCATTGCCGAAAATGCGATCATATAGAAATGCAGCCATGGCAACCATGACGTAAATATAGGAGACATTCATAATGAATCGAGGGAAAATCAATTTTTGTTTGATTTTTATTTTTTTCTTTTAATTACACCGTATTTCCTTAATTAGATTTGGAATGAAATACATTTTATAGGACGTATATGACTGTATATGAAAGTCTACTTTGAAAAGATAGCAGATACCAAACATTAAGTAATAAATATACTTTTTAAACATTCGAAAGTCTGAAAATAACCGTTTTATAAAAAAAAATTAAAAACTATAAATCGTAATAATCAGTTTAGGAGGGGAAGCCACTTACTAAAAAAAACTACTTATGGTAGGAAATTAAGATAGGGAAACTTATTATTTTTGATGATTTTTTTTTGCTAGCATCATTTTCATCATATTATCCATATGATAAAAATGTGGGAAAAATATTTTCAACGAAAGGCAAGAAAAAATACAAATGGGACAAATTTTGTTTTATTTATTGCGTCGAAATACGAATGCAAAAAAGCAGTTAACCATGAGTTAACTTCGCAATTCCTCATTCTACATGTAAACTTTTGGATTTATTTCTTCGTTACCGACTAAGTTTGAGGCTTTTCGATAATCTTTCCACCTTTGGTTGGGGCGTGACACATTTTAATTCAGAGATGACGTCAATACCGCTTCCTGTAACGAAAGTCTAGCTCGTTTCACTTTGTCACCAACATCTCTTGTCTACCATGGTAAGCATTGAATATCGTACCATTTGAACTCATTCAAATTTGAAGTTAATTTGAAATTATTTGAATGAAAATGTTTTTTTAGACTTCCGGCTATACAGAGGACCAAATTCAAGGTAAGCTACGGTATATTTACCGCCGCATCTTAATTCACCCAGCCCAACTAGATTACTTCTAAGCAGGGAAGTGACATTTATGTCAAATTTTATAAAATTTTATGAAGCCAATAAATTTAGAAATGCTAGGTAATTAGTGCATGCTATATATAAAAATTAAGTAGTAGATTTGGTATTGTTTCTATCAAGCAGCTGCATAGGCCTCTTCATTTTTATGACAAAATCTTAGTAATGATTTTTTGGATGCTGTGATTTTCTTGCCCACAATTTTGTATCACAATATAGCGTTAGAATACGGGTATTTTTGAAAAAAAAACTAGGACTGAAATAAACTATAGGTGTTTTTTGCGAACGTATTCACTGATGAATTCGGCTTAAAACTGATAATAATGTTTGCTCGAACTGATAAGAAACTGCCTTAGCGAAATTATCAGTTCAGTATCAGCACAATTATTGACTTAAAATGCCAAATTCATGAGTCGTCTGCCATTTTTTGTATTACGCTGTTACATATATATTTTGTGCATTTTAATGCACTTACATACACATTTTAAGAAATATTAATACAAGTAATTAAACGAACGACACAATCGAAGTTTTTGAAAAGCTAAACATCAAATTCTTCGGCGATATTAATAATTAATGAAACAACATTTTTGAAAGAAAACAAACATTCGTAAAAATGATGAATTTTAATTACAGTATTAAAGTGTTAGTCGTCAACACCATTAAACTCTCATTACATTTCTTTTCTTTTGTCATTATAACCACTTATGTGCTTGATTAAGAGCTCAGTTAGTATACTCGTTGTCATTCATACTTCTAACCATGATAACTGCGAAATTTGGCTCCTTCGTGTTTCTAATTTACAACTTCCATATACAGTATAGGCATTCTGCATTCTGATTCAAATTCAAGCTATATAGAGAATAACAATAGAAGTTAATTTTCTTTAATTTATTCCAGTACAGTGTATCGATTTATCAAAACTAGACCTTCACCCGGCCTATGATATTTAAAGTATTAGCTTACGAATCCTACAATTTGGAAATTGCTTTATATCGCAGCTAATGTTTTACCGATGTTTAACCGCTACATATCCGCCATCTTTGTTTTTTTTTACTTTTTACTTTTCAGACTTCAAGGACTCGTTCTCGTTGTTCGACAGCAAGGGCGATGGAAAAATCAACATTTCTCAAGTGGGAGACGCCCTGAGAGCCCTTGGACAAAATCCAACTGAAGCGGAAGTGAAGAAATGTTGCCAACAAAATAAACCCGGTAAGTTAATACACGTACACGTAGTCCAAATCACGTTCGGCACCTTAAAGCTGCGGGTCACATTTGCTGAGCTCAATTTTTGCTCAATTTTTACGGTACTTCGGACCATGCTGGCCCTACATTTTTATACAATATACACGCTTCAAATACACGAACATGTACAGTATACAGTGTAGTATACGATGAAAATTTAAGCTGAATTTATCCACCTATTTTCAACCGAAATGTATACTTTTCGCAAAACTCTGCCAGAAATAACTGATATTAAGAGATTAGCCTTCAAATGTTTTTCGCAAATATTACGCCGTTCATGCCGGTAATTGAATCGAAATTGAATTAACCACAATAACAGCACGAAGTTCACGAAGAACTTGTGTGAGTGCTGATGTGAATTAACATTCATTAGACATTTGAACACGTAATGTTAGAGTCATGTCACATACAAATAGATTCAATGTATAATTACAATTACAACCAATTATAAAAAACACTTTCATATTTGAAGAAGGTTAGTTTTGTTACATATGTATTGATCACCGAGAAAATAGGGAAAATAGAGCTGTACAGCGATTCAGTAAAATAACACCGTGCAGATGAGACGATACGAAATTTTGGTGAACTTTAGCGAATTTAGTGGACTTTGATTGACACTTTTTAAATTTATGTTTCAAAATGTTTCAGACGATCGAATTAGTTTCGAAGTATTTCTTCCCATTCTTCAAACCATCACCAAAAATCGCAGCACGGAGACAGTGGAAGATTTCGTGGAGGGACTTCGACATTTCGACAACGATGGCAACGGATATATCAGTTCACCCGAACTGCGCCATCTACTTACCACTTTAGGTACTAACGTACGATCCCGTCCCACATCAAAAGGAAATACATTTTAAATGCATTTTGAAATGCATTGCAAATTGGGAAATGTATTTTGCGGCGAGACATTCACAGCAAATACATTTCTAAATGCATGCAGCGATGTATTTTAAAATGCATTACGAAATACATTGAACAACGCATTATACGTAATTGAGTAGCAAATTTGTGATGTTCCCATTTTAGTAGGATATGTATTATAATTTATATAGGTAAAAACAAATGATAACCAAACAATTGATTTGTGTAAAATTAAGAAGTTAATTTGCGCCGCTACTGACATCTCTAATTTAGAAATTAAGAGGTTTTTTGATATGAAATTTAGAAATTGTGGAAATCTTGAGGGTTAATATCATCGATACAATACAATTGTCAGTACAGTACATTCTTCGATGCATTAATCAATGCATTATCATATGCATTGGAAAATTCATTCTGAAATTCACCCGTAATGTATTTTAAAATGCATTCAAAAATGCATTTCACAAATCACGGAAGACATCATGAAATGGATTCTGCGATACATTTGAAATGCTTTATGAAATGCATCGCAATATAAGTTGTTGAATACTCATGAAATACATTTTCCTATGCTAATTGCAATATATATATTAACGTCTCAATCTACACGTATACGTATTTTGAAATACATTTCAAAATGCATCGCATATTATGTATTTCGAAATGCATTTCTTTTCCATGTGGGGTGCTAAAAGCATCAATCTCAAATGGCCACAATATTTCATTACTTTTACGCATTTAACCTTCGTTCCTGAAATTTGAAGCAAGTAAAATAATTAAAGCCAAACAAACATCAAAATTGGTTCAATTAAATGAGTTTCAATATGGCCGCCTGAAGCCCAATTTGAGCTCCTATATACATGTAACCCTTACACGTTGTTTCACATCGTTTGTAACGTGAAACTCGTAGTTTTGAATTGAATATACATGTACATTGTAATTACTCTAATGACTGATACGATTTCTGAAAACCAACTCAGTTTTATCTTTCGTTTTAGGAGAAAAACTTAGCGACGAAGAAGTTGACGTGTTGTTGGCCGGAAGGGAAGAACCACAAGGGATCAATTACGAAGGTATAATTAAACCGATCAATGCAGTTTTCATCTCAGTAACTGCGTGTCAGTTCGCAGTTTTACTTCATCGATGCTTTTGTAATTTGTCAATTTTCTAGAATTTATAAGGATGGTGTTGAACGGCTAAAGCGAGAAGAAAACTCCACTATGATAACTTCTACAGTATTAAAAATGTTAACAAAACATCATGATACATAAAATATTTTTTAGTTTTCAGGTTACACTTTAAGGAATTGTGAAATGTATCGAAGCTCGTTATAATCGTGTATAAGTAACCGTTTCCATAGCAACTCGTCATTCACTGTGCATGCCATAAAGTCCTCATCAATTTGTTGTCAATTAATGGAACATGTGTTCGTACGAAATTTTAAAACAATATTGAGTTGTCAAGATTCGATGAAAAATTAATATGAAGATTAAATCACTTTTAAAAATTGTCGTCATAAATTCGTCCATTCGATTATATATATATAGCTCAAGAGGGAGGATAGACATGTAGCCTACAGGATCAATCGTATATACACATATGTTTAATCCACGGGGTTTCTGCAATTCAATTAAATAACGTGGACTTAATGTACATTGGTTGGAATAAAAGTAAATAAAGTTATTTCTATAGACTCATTATTTCATTTCATTTTATTTCATTCAGATTTATCAGATTGATTTTACAGAACTGCACCAGACTTTTCAACATTATTTTAAAGTATAGGTTCGTCACGATGAATAATTTCGCAAATTTTTTAATTACATGTACGGTATATATCGACGAACTGAATAGTGAATTTAAAATTTGACCAAAAGAGTTTTATGTTCGTTAATTGTAGACTTTATAAACACAACGAGGATACGTTCATTTTATTTTAAATTGTTTTTTTTTCGCGAAATTTGATAAAAGTATCAGCGTGTTGGGAAAATCGAGTTCGTGCTCTCATTTCATTGCCAATTCAGTTGTTTCGCATTAGCGTTTTTTTTTTTAATTTAATTTCTTTATAGCGCTATACGGAGTATTTTTTAAATTCGTAAACGCAATTTGCGAGAATTTCTCATTTGAATAAGGAATGAGGGGCGCGTTAATTAACAGTTTCTTTAATGAGAATTCTGTCCCGATCCAATTAGCGTTTCCTTATAAACGAACGAAATAAAATCTTAATGAACGGAAATCTTAATTGTTAATTAGATGAGAAAAAAACAGAAAAAAAATTAAACGAAGAGGAATCGAAAGCCTAAGAGAAATAAAAGAATTAAAAATAATTCGGTAAATTAAGCGAGAATTAGATGAGCCGGAAGTTAAGATTGGAAGGGATTTGCCATCCAGGTGAGAAATAACGCGGCACAACGGGCCGGAAATAATTCGCGATTATAGTTCGTAATCAAAATCTGTTTTCTAACGAATAATTAATTAATCGAAGCGATCAGGGGATCCGGAGCCAATGTCGATACAGAATACATTTCTCCGCACGAAACAATAAAATGAAGTTGCCCGAATTAAATCACGCCCCATTTATCTCGCTGAATTATACTCTTAAATGAGTAACGTATATATAGTGTTAATTCCCCACCAATTTTCGCGCGATACTGTAGCTGGTAACCAATAAAGCCTCGTTCAGACAGGACGTTTCAAACGAGATTACTCACCGAAACTCGTTTGGATTTTGCAGTCTGTGCTCTGTCAGGAAGGGTGAAACTCGATCACAACGAGGGATCAACATCCCTCGATGAGCTAGCTTCAAGCTCGTTCAGTTTGACGTCACGCAGTGTTGCCATATGCAGTATACTTTTTCACGTAAATTTCTTCAACAATTGAGACGACGTTTTGTCCGGTACTACTACTGTGGACTCCGCTTAATGGGATCACATTGGGCCCAGGTCAATTTGATAACAATGGTCGAATGATACTAATAGCCGAGTAACAATAAAAAAAAGGCGCTCGTTATTTAATTTTAATACTTATATATATTATACATCGCAGTTACAGCTAAAAATCACTTATATTTGTTTGCTTACAATTTTTCCGTATAATTTCGTTAATGAAATTCTCGTATTCGTACATGTACGTGTATTGTATTTGAAATCAATTGATTTATGCTGCAAACCTAGTCAAACTTATTACTGCTGCAGCACTTTTTGGTCATTTAATTCCAAACTAAGACGCACGTTTCATATTCGTCAACATCAAAATCAATTATATCAGTCAGTTCTGTTTGACTCGCAGACAGCCTGCATGCAAGGGTCAGATTTGGTCATAGGGACTGCTATCGGAATATTTTCGTCAATTAATAACGAAAAGAGGGAAGAAAATTCCTCGAAATTTTCGATATTCATAGCAGATGGGACATCATTTTAGACATTTTATTCCAAAACTTCTCATTCATCGCGTTTTAAGAATCTTCCATGAGGCAAAATGATAACATTAAGCGAATTGTTGATTACAATAGCCGATGTATACGAGCGTTCGGGACTCGGCGATTTCTGGAATGCCTTTTCTCGAACTCGATAAAGGTTTTCCAACTAGACTCAACTAGTTGCGTTTCCTGTCTGAACGATGTACGTGTATAATAGTCGCTCTTATTACGTCCTCCACGTTCGGCAAGCGATTCCAGGCATAAAAGAGTGAAATACTCCGAACAACTTCACTCGATTACATTATATTTTTAGTCGTTTTAGCCATTCTAGATACAATGAAGGTATCACAGTTTCACATTCGCATTCACTAACTAAATAGCGATCGCGCGAGTTGCGTTTTTTAAATTCTTTTCTAATTAATAGTGGCTCCCCCAGTCCCTCGTCATGATTAATGACACCTCCAAGATTTACGTTTTTTTCCGCGCCCTTTCTCCACTATAACATCCTTCGGCCGCATCCATCACATTCGCTCCGCTTCAACTGAATTAAGAAGAAGAAGAAAAAAAATAAAGAGGCTTTTTTTTCTTCATCGCTTTATTAATCGTCAATTATCTCCCGGTATTCTTCAATTACTCGGAGCGTTTCTCTCACGCGTCATCGACAGTCCGACATTGAACGTCGTTGATTCGACCCAAATTCAATTTTCTCGCTATTAAATAAAACGAAAAGCTGCCCCCGAAGAAGATAGGCAGGCAATCACCGATAGCGTAGACGTACGACTCGTCGGTTTTAAGGATCCCCTGCCCAAATAATCGCAATTAGTTTCGATTCACCGAAATTGTCTCTCGTCGATAGTCGCATATGTAAGTATATATTGGTAATGTTTTTTAATTGTTAACTGTTTATTTAATAGGGGCCGAAGTTCAAAGTAGAACTTGCATGGCCTCGAACATTTACAATAGCCATTTTTTAACAACAAAAAAATTAGATACACACATGCATACAGTAAAGAAAAAATAAAAAAAAACATTTGAAAATTATTTCACGATTAAGCACGAAAGTTTTTTTTAACTTCATATGATAGCAAGAATTAACTATGCAACGCATAAATACAAAATGAAAAAATGAAGATGTAGATGTCACCAAAAATATAATAACTGAAATAAAATCAATTCAATAAATTAATTATTACATCGCATAGGTTATCATAAACCGTAATGTTCAGTCAACCAATTGTTAAACCCTTGCAAGTACACTGTATATCCTCTGGTAGGCGGTTAAATATTGTTGGGATTATATGTTGTTTTTCGAAATAAAGTTAATTTATTTTTTGAAACTGTTTTAAATCTATCGCTGAAATAATTATTAATAATAGTTACATAATCTCTAAGCTGTTTAATGTTTAAAATTTGTAATTCTTTATCTACATAAGAATTTGTAATACTTTATTTTGTGCAAGATAGAGTTTTAATAGAAAACGCAACGAGTTTTAAAAAGAGAAAAATAAATTAAGGAGGCTAATTACGTCGAGAAAAGATATCTTCGAGTAGATTTCATCGAGAATACCAAAATACATTTTCGGTACATGTATTTCAGTATATTTATTAGAGAAAATAATTTTCGGACAACTTTATCGCTGGGTAAGAAAAATGTTCGATGTGAGGCCCATCAATGCGCCGCGCGTCTTTACGAACTTGAATATCGAGTCGAACATGAAGTCGGTTGGCGCCAGCTTTTCACAATTCGCGCTCCCCGAGGAATCGCCATTTTTTTAAGAGGGGTTTTCGTATTCAAACGTTCGAACGTTGAGTATCAACGGCGGCGATTCGTCCATTTCTGGGGCGAAATAAACGATCTCGTCGTTGAACGTTTTATCCAAGAAAGACGCGCAATTTCCAGGAAAGCCCTAATTGCGCGCATTGCGTTGGAAGGCTCTCACAATAGAAAAAAAACAAGAGTGCGTGGGAGGAGGCGATTGCGTCATAGTCTCGAAAAAAATAAATAAATGTTGGAAAATGTCCGCGGGGAGACCAAAGACCTCGAAAGTCAGCTTAATTCAATTCGATTCAGAGCGGTTTCCTATTCTGAGAGAGAGAAGGGGGTGAAATCAACACTTGTAAAATTAAAAATGCACACGTAGAACAAGAAAGTGCATAACATTTGACATTTGAGGGGTCCTCACTTTTGAACAAAAAAGTTTGCACTACCACCCAACTTCGATGCCATCCCCTGCAGTT